>CM056829.1:18737100-19019600 GCA_029853015.1 Chelidonichthys spinosus
ACATTTTATTAAAATTTAAATTTGACTTTACATTTAGTTTTTAAAGTCGAGCTGAAATAAAAAATTGCCTTTTTAATATTTTTAGATAACATCCACAGTCATATTGTGTGCCAATTTAACAATATATGCCTTTCGTATTTTCTTTGTATTTTTAACTCAAAATCCAATACATTCCAATCAATAATATCATCAAGTTCATCCATCAATCAATCTTCCATTCCTTTTTCACTCAGAAATAACTCACTATTTGGAAGACACTCTTGAAATGCTGATTCAGCTGGAATATAACATCTTATAAAAAGAGTGCTGCATGTGTTTTGAGTGCGGTGTGATCTTATTTACCATAAACCATGAACATGAGAGTCTTCAGGAATAAATCTGAAAGAAATTCCAACTTCAAATCCAAGACAACAACAGCGTTACCCAGGCTGCTGTCTACCAGGTGATTTCTGTGTAATTCCGTGCAAAATCAGCACAGCAAGCAGCCCCAGGGACTTTTCTAAAGCAAACAACAGCGAACAGATAACCACTTGAAGAACCCAGGCCTCATTATTTGCTCGTTTGTCTCTGTTGTCAGTGAGTTTGTGTCGTGGCTGATCGAGAGCGGAGAGATCAGTAAGCCTGACGAAGGGGTCAACCTGGGACAAGCCTTGCTGGAAAATGGCATCATCCACCATGGTGAGACGAAGCAAAAATCCTTTATTTCTCTCTGTTTTTCTCCGTTTTGTTATTGTTTTTTATTTACTCACATCTTGATGCTCTTTGCAGCACCCCGTGTCATGCTTTTTAACTTTGTTTAGTCATATCGTCCTCGTTTATTTTCGTCTTGTTTTGATCTTTTTCTCACATTCTCCTTCTGTAATCGTTTGACTCATCATGCTATGAATTTGTCCCCCGTTTCCTACGCGAGCACACAATGATAGGGGAAGAAAAACCGCCATGATCCAAAAGGCATTGTCTGGCAATAATAACTCTGGAAATGTGTCTCGCATTATTTCCCCTTCCCTGGTTTTGTCTGCAGTGTGACATTCACGGCTCCACCAAACTGAATCATGCATCGAGTAATGGCATCCGCACACACACACACCAACCTGTACGTCATGTATGAACACGGTGGTCCTGAATGTTGTTGAAGGGGCTCTTGTCCGCGGTGCGATTTATACACACACCACGCTTTCTGGGAAAAACAACCGTCACATTCCTTAATGCGTGTGGAAAATCCCCTGCAATCCTCCCTCAGCCGTCCACAGCGAGGTGCAGCGATGAGGTCTTACGGGCAAACGTAGTGGCTTGGGCCCGGCAGGCAGATTGTAGGTGTCGACCAGTCAGTCAGTGAAAAGAATTCAGACAGACAGGTAATACGACAGAGTGGCAAATTGGATCTGTCCATCCACCCCGTCATGCATTTAAGTGAAGAGACGCGTAAAAAGAGAGACGGTCAACCACATGTATTTTATAGTCTCCTATCTCCTTCCATGATAATTCAGTCCATTCATGTGCTTTAAGTCCCACATTTGACACACTTTACAATGGCTGATTGTGTGGTGCCTTTGGTTTTATGAGGACGTTGTAAGTCTAGACTGAGAAAACCAGCAGCTTGTTTGAGCCCATGCCAGCTTGTTGTGGTGAACCGAACTGACTCGCTTTGTCAGATTTCGACGGATCTCCAACAGCAATTTGTTTGGATGCTTGTATTAGTCATTTTCCATCTTCTGTTTTTTTTTTTTTTTGTTTATTAATGCGATTATGGAGGTTTTATGGGAATTGGCAGATATCTGCTAAATTAAATATTTGAATCTCATAGCTTACCAGGAAGATTTTCCAATGGAAGTGTTTACCACATTCTCTCTACACAATCAATGAATAACACAGTTAGGAACAAAATACATTGGCAATACTACACTATACTCCCAACATAATGAAGGACCCGGAGAATTCATGGCAACCTCCTAAATCTCAAAGTTTACTCAGAGTTGGACTCGACACAAGTATGCTTACAACTCGTTAATACACATGGACATTATAGAGGTTTATATGTGACAATTAGTTAATTTAGATGATTTTTGATGATGATAAACTCTCAAAAAGCAATGAACGACCTGAAAGGCAGCTATATTTTACCTCAGTTTTCTATGGTTAGGACTGGAGGAGGAAGGGCATACGTAAACATTTTCTCCTTCTGGTGATATTTCAGTGTCTGACAAGCACCAGTTCAAAAACGAGCAGGTGTTGTACCGATTCCGCTATGACGATGGCACCTACAAGGCCCGCAGTGAGATGGAGGACATCATGTCCAAGGTAAATATACTTCTTCATCTGAATGTCTTTGTTGGTATTTGATAAGAAAAGATAAAAAACAACGATGAGCAGAAGAGACATACGCATTAGTCTGAGCTGTAAGTATGCATCAGATTCATATTAAAGTATCTCAAATATACATTGAATATACATTTGAATACATTTGTTAAATATTCATTTTTACTACATTCATACAATCATAAACGTTGGTAACTGCTCCCTCACAGTTTATGCAAATACTGTGGAGGCACTAATCCCTTCCCATACAACACTCAGTCAGACTCCAAATAAAGGACATAAAGATTAGAGACAAGACAAAGGTTGGTTATGATGGCCTACTTCTGTTTCCAGACCCAACAGTGGTTTTGCAATGTCTCTCCTCTAGCGCTAGCCCTCGGGTAGCTCTTTTTTTACAGTCAACAGTTAAAGATCTTTTCCCGAGGCCATGCTTGTACTTGTTTACCCAAGGTGTGTAGCTCTGTATGACTCAGTGGCTCCGTTTCTCTTCTCCTTTAGGGCGTCAGGCTGTACTGCCGCCTTCACAGCCTCCACACGCCTGTCATCAAGTAAGTACCTGCCCTTGTCCTCTCTCCTCCTCCTCCTCTTGTGCCGCTCCCCCACCCGCCCCATATGCTAATGCTCCTGCTCTCCAGGTGCACAAATGCATATTCATGGAGGGTTCACATTCGGCCCACGTCACCTTTTCTGTCAGGACTGAACAGTAGCACAGCCGGGACTGAGAGCCCTCCAAACTCTCCCTTTTTTTTTTATCTCCAACTTGGCCTCTCGGCTCGGCTTCAGCTGCTGTAGGTTTCATGTCTGCAGGATTCACTTCAGGTTTTCATGACTGGAGGTTTATATGAGGCAGCACTTGAAGGATTAAGGAGGGCCACGTATTCAGAGCATTTGTCTTTCAGTCTTCAGTGTTGTGGATACGCTGAATTTATGTTTGGAAAATGTTCAAACATGAGTTGAGCGTGAGTTCAAATGATGACGGCAAACATTTTTTCCTCCCTCTTTCACACACACGCACACACTCACTCAAACATAAGACATAGAAACGCTACAGTATATACAAACCGTTATACACCCTATATGTTAATATACAGTTCTCCATTAGTCCAATTATCTTCTTTTAAACTAACTATATTTCTAATTCTGGACACAAATGACGACTTAGTCCCGTGAATGATCTCACTCAACAAATATGATTTCCATCCGAAGGGCTAGGAGTCACAATGGAAGTAAGACTCTCTACAGAAGCACAGGAAACAGCCATCATCTCCCTCTGACACACACAAACACTTTCTCTGTCCGCCGAAGCTGCTCCCTTCATACACTCCCCCCCCCCCTCACCCCCCATCTCTCCCTCCATCACTCACCCCACTGATGGAAGTGGTGCCTTTAGTGCAAACAAAGAGCTTTTTGGTCCAGGGACAAATCCTATTAACATACAAAAGGCAATCCCTCCGCCTGCCAGCCAGATATGATGTAATGTGGCTCACTTTTTTAATCTGTCTCTACATTGGCATCGTGAGTGGCAACCATTCATTAAAAAGTCTGCGTGATGGTTTGTATTGTGTCGTGTGAATGGTAAATAAATAACTCTGCCTCTGTTTTATTAAACTTTGTTGAGTGACAAAGCGCCCGGTCGGTTTCATAACTCAGCAAACAATAATGATAATACCATATGATGAATAGATATTCAAACCAAATCAAATCAATCTTGGGAATGTCACAGATGTCTTCTGCTGTAGAGGATGATGCAGGAAATCATTGATCAGCAGACGCTGCCTGGAAGCAGCTCACTCTTCACGTCGTGTTGTCTGCCGTATCAATCAGTGCACTTCTTGACCGTCACTTAGCTGCTGTTTGTGTTTTCCTTCTGAATGTGGTGGTTTACAATACGGGAGGTCCGCTCCAGACACACCCCACGTCTTACTCACAGCATTGAGATGTCGAAGCAAATATAGACAACGTGACTCAATAAATGCAGCATTATAGAAAAATAAAAGACACTGTTAGGCTTTGATGAATGGGAGTTGTTATGTATTATGAATACTGTTTTGCTGTCCAACCATTTTACTGTGAAAATACATTTTGTGAATACTTTTTGTTTTCGCAATTAGGGACAGAGACCACCACCTGAAAACCTTCAAATCTGTGGTGCCTGCCAGCAAACTGGTCGACTGGTTACTCCTGCAGGTAAAATTGATTCTACTTTTATTTAATCCAAACATGCATAATGTTAAACAAGGCGTCACGGGAGTAAAACAATAATAATAATAATAACTGTCATTACAGTAACTGAGTCATTTTACTGTTTGCGTGTGTCAGTATTTTATTTTTGCTGAATGAATTGCAAATTAAAATTAAAAAAAAAATCAAATAATGCTTATTTACAAAACATGCAGTCTCTCAGTCTGTCAATGCCTTTATTCTACACATTAATTAACAGACACTGTTCTCTGCAGCAAACACACTAGAGAGGTCAGGCCAGCGGCGCTGCAGCCTGCTGCGTATGAGAAGGTGTAAACAGGCATTGTAACTGACCGACTGTGTGCGTCACTGATTTGGTTTCCCAGGGCGACTGCTCGACCCGAGAAGACGCGGTGACGCTGGGTGTGGGGCTCTGCAACAACGGCTTCATGCACCACGGTCAGTTCATTTCTTTCTCTCAGAGCCAGACATGAAGGAAGGGTACACACACTGACAAACCTACATACAACAATTCAGTTTGATGATACTCAAGATAAAAGGAGCTCAGTGATACTTTGACATGACATTTTCTATCCACAAAAATCATGCCGTCATAAGCTATAAAAAGGGCACCGAAAATGTGCATACCTGGTCAGCCGAGTCTGGTATTCTCACTGACCACGTTGTAGTGGAGCGGCTTTGGAATCCAGCATGTTGAACGTAAACAGCATTAGCAGTGGACCCTAACCAGGGCTGTTTGGTGTAACGACACAGCTGTCTGGGTCAGTCCACTGACCCACGACCACCATGGCCTAAAACTGAATCTTCATTGGCCAAATGTATTATAAAGTGAGAAAGAAGTACTTAATATTGGAATACTGAACAGAATGACTACCTGATGCGTGCAATGAATACGCAAAGACGGAAATCTAAGATAAAAATTGTCATTCTTACACAACATCTAATTGGGCCAAAATGCTGGACCACCGTAGTCCCCAAACCAATGATCAGACCGAGATGAGTGCATACAAAATTATATCCAAAACAAGCATACAAAGCTCTTCTCAAACACACTCAGGAAGTCTACCTTCACTTTTAGCCTGATGGGCTTTCCAACATACAGCTTCCTCTACCAACTGTTGTCACCTGTCTTGCCTCTCCTTCTCTGCCCTTCTTCAGGGTCATGACCTCTCTCCTGTCAGCCTGTCTGCATTCCTCACCTCTCCTCTAGTCACTCTCTGTAGTCCCGAGTCAGCACATCTGCTGCTCTTCACCTGGTTCCTCTTGACCTCTTCGTCTTTCTCTGCCTCGGACAGAGACGTTCTATTATCGGGTTTACCGTCTGTCCGTCCCATTCACCTGGCACAAACGTCCACTTGGACTTGAGAACGAACTGATCAGAATTCGGTGTTTAAGGGTCACTATGACGTCACAAAACAAGTTTTTTCGATATAACTCAAGAATACATATGCTAATTATGACAATTTCAAACAAATGTATAATCAGATAAAATGAAGACATGGATTTAGATGTAAAAATGCAACATGACACATACTACTGTTAGGCCATTATTCTAGTTGTCTTTTCCCCTGTCCTCGTCTCCCTTGGCTCTGTCTTTTATAGTCTGTCTGGTTTATGAGGTTATGAGGCTCCCGCTGGTGGGAGGATGACTGACAACAGATAACACAGTTAATATGCCTTTCATCTGCCCTTGCCTGCTCACATCATTCATCCACACCAGTTGCATTTTCCCCTTCAGGCAAGTCAACATACAGGGCACAATTTCCACGCAACCCCTATGAGTCCCGTTACACGCCAAAATCTCCTTTACAAGTTATTATCTTTTGACAATTTCATATATATGTATTTATATATATAAAATTATTATAATGAAAGTAACTGTGAGAATGTTTTTATCAGCATTTACATTTATGTAAATCAAACACAAACCGATATAAATAATGGTTAATGCTGCCACAGCACTCGTATCAGTCAGAAATGTGTATTTTAAATGATTTTAAATTAGTTGTCCATATATAAATGGATAGATAAATACTTTATTGATCCAAAGGGACATTTAAAATCCCCTCTACATAGTGGAAAGAAAGGCAGAAAGTAAAGGTAGAAAGGATTTAAGTACTTATTTCATGATTGTTTTTTTTAAAGTGCTTGCTACCTCTGTCAAGTGCATATTTGAATACATAACAAACAGAAGAGTCTGATCTCTGTTTTCTTCACCCTTGCATATCGTCAGCTGTTCTCTGATGTTGACCGTGTGTGCGTAATAATGTGTGTGCTTTTAGGGTATGACCCTTTCCGGAGTAGCACTCCCTCTGTTAGAATAGGTGGTGTTAAGGTATTATATGAACACAGCCTCCGTGACTCAGAGGAAATAACTCACGTTCAGGCTTAGTTTGAGTTGGCCTGAGGCCAGTGTGAGTGGGTGTGGCTTATGGGTGTCTGCGTGTTATAAGCTTGCGAAAGGCTTTTGTTCACCTTAGGGTGCCAGATGCTCGCCAAAGCTCCGAACAGCTGGGCACCTTTGGCTCTCTGTGTTGTTTTGTGCGAGGCCCTTTTTACAGATCAAGTATTTTACACCAAGCAGAGGAGGGTTGGGTCCGTTTGTCTGACATGAACACCGTGGATATTTTCTCAATTCTGTCCAACACAATAAAACCTGCCTCCCAAGTCATGGCTCTGGTCCAGATGTGACCATCACATGTTACTGTCATTTTAGACACACTGTGTATCTGCACCTGTTGCAGCTGTTTCCAGTGTTTGTGGGCTTTGACTTGAAGTGAAAAATGTATTTATTGTTAAGTACTTACTTGATTTACGTTGGTAAAACTAAAGCTTAAAGTTTGCCTTACGCATAAAAGATCTCAGTCTCTTCTACTGAGCTCCATAACTAAACACTGATATCAGTATCCTGAATGAGAAGTTGGATGGTGCGTCCCTATGAGAAAGAATATAACAAAGTTATGTAAAAAAATAGTATCTTTCACTCGAGAAAACTGTTCAGTGGCATAGCCTCATATCAGCTAAAACCTTTATAAGGTCTGGCTGTAGGGTTGATGTAGTGTGTTTTAGTTTAAACTCCAACTGCTGTGACTGGAGAAGCATCCGGAGTGAAGTCCTCACCTGTTAGAAGTGCCCCATGTGTGTGAGCGGGGCTCGGCCCGACCGTGGGATTTCTAAACACATTCAGACACACGCGGCAAAATGTTTGTTGTGTCCTCCGGAGAATCCTTCCTCGGCCCGGCCCAAGCTGGCTCCGGCCCAGATGTGGTTTGGCTCCAGATGTTCCTGCTAGCATCGCTACTTAATCAGCTAATTAACCATTCACTTGTTTGTGTGAATGTTAAACATTAAAGTGGGAGCTTCTTGGGCAAACACTCTCGTATCTCCACAGGTCTGTGAAGTTCCAAATGACCCGCAAACAGTGTTTGTGCCATCATGTAACATGTTTACAAGTATCATTTCTTAATAAGGACATCAGTTCAGCCGGGATGAACACAAAACACTCTGGATTATTAAAGAACAAGTAACAATGGATGGTCAAAGTGAATGCTGAATGCCTTTTTTTGACTCCTTTTATGAGCCCCACTTGAACTTTTTGTTCAGTTAGTTTTAACTGACATGTAAACCCAGAGCTTTTTGAGTGATTATTACCTTCTGATTACATGCTGTGTGTGCCTGTTTCCCCGTCAGTCTTGGAGAAAAGCGAGTTCAAAGACGAGTCCCAGTTCTTCCGTTTCTATGCCGACGAGGAAACGGAGGGAACCAGCACCAAGAGCAAGCAGCTCCAACGCAATGATTTCAAACTCATTGAAAACATCTTGGCCAAGTCGTTGGTGGTGAGCTGGAACACACACACGCACACACACACACACACACTCACACACACACACACACACACACACACACACACACACACACACACACTCACACACACACACTCACATATGTTCCTTTTTGGAGAAAAACATTTGAATAATAAAGAGAATGTTGAAGTGAGGCACCGAGATCTTTGAATATATGACATTGTGATAACAGCATTGTTACTTTGTCATCAACCACTGTTCAGAATGTTAAACGATGCATCAATGGATGGATTCAAAATGCCTCCTCAACCACAGGATACTGTGCTTGTGCGTACACAGAGAGGATGTATTATGACTGTATGTCTAATTGAACTGGCACTCTACCATCTACTATATCCTTCACTCCTGCTTGTTTGGAGTTGAGCGTGTGTGTTCTTCTTCACGGTCTCTCCAGCGAGAGGAAATTAACATCACTATACATGCCCTTCTGTCCCGACGGACTGCTTTGATGACGATATACGGCCTTTTTGAATTTGCTCTGATCAGGATGCCTCTTAATGAGTCTTGTCTTGTGGAAATCAATACTGCTCGGGACGAAGTCCCTCTTATGTTGGTGATGAGACCAGTGATTAAAACTACGAGAGGTGGCAGCAGCTGATTGTTGCAGTCAGATGTACCAGACTCCCATCCTCGTTTGAAGATTCAGTTTTAGTGCACAGATGTGAAACGGGGCCCAGTAAGAGATGTTTTAAACCTCCTTAGTGATGATTCTGTTTAATGGGAAACATTTCAAATGACTTGCTAGTCAGGGTTTATGATGTTTCATGTCCTTCCAGTCTTGGATAGCAGTAGGCTGCTTAGTTCACTTACAGGTATCTAAAAAGGCAGAGCCTAATTATAATTGAAATGCAACAGCATCTCGGTTTCTCTTCCTCCTAAATGTTCTTCTATTGCAAGGATATTAAGCCAAATACAAGCTGATAGATTCAGTAAAAAAAAAAAAAAAAAGCAAATGTCTGTTAGGATTCTCCCAAAACCTAATTAGCACCGTTTCATTCCTAGCAGGTCATCGTCAGAGCACAGATGTCATCACTGGCTGAAGAAGCTGCACAAACCTGGATTGTCATGTCATTTGTGCAATATAATAGATCACAAGCCTTTTGATTATGAAAGCTGGATATAACTGATATTTATACGGCACAAAAATAAGGTTTTGGGTCCAGCAGCCTGAAACTGAGTTGTTTAGTTAAGTCCTTTATCTTTGGGGAAACCTAGAAGCATCACTTGTATCCCTTTCCACATTGGAGTGGGAAGTAGACGTGCTATCTGGCCTTCCACAAGAGGTGGGAAAAGGCTTCCCCCCCTTGATTAGCGCAGCTAATCCTCCCTCATGGCTGTTATTGGAGTGAAGTGCAGGAACTCTTTATTTACCGCAGCCATCTCCTCTGATGTTAACAGCAGAGATCCTCATCTTATCGGGGCCACGCAGCAGGAAGATGGCCCCGGCAGCTTACCTAATGGGGACTGGCTAATGTGTTTGGTGATGACAGCGTTTAACTAAGCCTCGCCCCGCTGGGGAACAGAATACGAGAGGCTGAGAACATCGTCAGGGGCAAGACATGCAATGCACATCACAGATAGAGAAATGGGCAGAATTAAAACCATGATAATGTGCGGATAGATGTATGTACGACCACCCAGAAAGAGCGACACATGTCACCTTTGTGTAACCTCATGTATGTCTAGCAGATGCATAAATGACAAGATACTTACGGGGTCTGCAAAGTAGCAGCAGGGCATAGCGTAGGCAAATACGTTAAATTAATGGGCATAAATAAGAATACATGCATACTGTCTGACTTTGCTTCTTGCCCACTGGTGATGCTGAACCAGAAAAATATATTTCAGCCTAACAATCAGTCACCCGTGTAAATGTGGGAGTAATTAGGTGATTTTCTCCGCGCTAGATTCACCCCGAGGAAGAAGACTACGGCTTTGAGATCGAGGAGAAAAACAAGGCCATTGTGGTGAAATCTGTCAACAGGGGCTCACATGCTGAGGTAATGGCCAACACACACACACACACACACACACACACACACACTATATCTCCTTCCCGCCCCGGGGCATTCGTTCCAGTAGGTAATGGCTGTCTACTGTTTTGACGGCTGCTGTCAGTCGGCCTCTGTCTCGCTTCGGAAGGACTTCATTCTGATTGGCTGTTAAGCCATTAGACACGCTTACTCACATCACCTCCACACACAAAAAGAAAGACAGCCACACACCATTTTATTCATCCGGAGGGATTTTGAATTGCAGATAAGGCATTTAAAAGCAGCGTGATTATTATTCTTTCTAAAAGAGCATGTTATAGTATTACTGTTGTGTCCAGGAGCAGCCTGTAAAAATAGAATATGTCGCTCAGCATTAAGAGACTTATTGGTTTTCAACCTGGCACGTTCCTAAATGCCAGGTCTATGTTCCTTCCTTTCCTGTGATTTCACCTTTACATCATGACAGGCAGCTCTTGTTGGACAAACCTGACCAGCAACCAAACCTGCGTACCGTTTATATCCTCCTACTTGGAAACCATGCCCTGGTTGTTTGTGAGCTCTTCCTTCCTCCTCGGTCTGGAGATGGGGAAACCCTTTCTGTGCTCCAAACTATTTTATTTCCTCACACTCTCGTGTCCTGGGTCTCGCGGTTCAGGTTTCCTCATCCCTTTCTGCTATTTTACTCATTGCAGTTCTTTCTCTTCCCTCAAGTCATTTTCTGGGCAATCGTTTCTCTCTCTCTCTCTCTCTCTCTCTCTCTCTCTCTCTCTCTCTCTCTCTCTCCTCTGCCTGCTTCCACCACATTAAACCCTCACTCTTCTGCTGCCTCTTTCACCCCTTTCTCCATTTCTCTCTCCCCCTCTTACACTGTCATTCACCCCCTCTCCCCTCCTCACTCCCCACAATAACAGGATTGCTAGTTGTGACACAGACCATGTGCCAGCCACATGAATGAAGCTCAGCTGATTCCCATGGGGCTCTGAAAAGGCCTGAGAGACGCACAATCACACACAGGGGTCTTTCACTATATGATACTATTATAGATGGTCACATGCAGCCAGGCACCCGTGCTGTATAATGACACACGCACACACGCACACACACACACACACACACACACACACACTCAGAGGGATGTGGCTCCTCCCAGTCATCCCTACGTCCATCCTGGGCCGCTATCCAGAGTCGGGGCCCCGGCTCCGCCAGAGCCACCCCACCGGATCTGTGCCCAGGACACTGGACTCACACCACCAACACACAGAGGCAGCATTATTCTCACCACGTGACTGAAGAAGACTGCATTTAATGTCCTGCAGCAGGATAACTTTGCAAAGCTGAGGATGGTTGATACTAGTGAACATGTATATTTGTGTTTGCAATGTACACTTACCTGATCAGATTATATTTAGTTCAAGGAAATGACCGGATCTGATAACTCAAACCACCACATGAAATAAAGTGCACGTCTGCATTCACATGTACATTACTTGTGGAAATTGACAGTAATCCCTCAATCTGGAATTGCGTGCGAATCCACCAGACTGCAGCCAGGAGACTCAGGTGGAAATCTATAGCAGCTTTATCGTATCGAGTAGTAAATCTTGATATGCGCTCCCTGCTTATATAAGCCTGATCATAAGCTGGAAAATCCATAACAAGACTGAACAGGCCGTGAAAACACTGAACAGTACACACTGATTTTCTCTGTTATGTTTTGGTTTGTCTTCTGCCACACTCCTCGGAGGGACGTAAACCAAACCTGGACTTGATTCTGGGTTCAGTGAGTGTAAAAAGTTGGATCCCACTTTATCAGAGCCTAATGACTGTGACACTAGAGACAGGATTTATGAATGTGCTCCACACCTGAAACTCTTGCAGTGCAAACGGGCTTTAAAGGGAGCTGAAAACGAAACCACAAGCTGAAAATAAACCTCATTGTGTCTCCTGTCTGTGCGTCTGTCCATCCAGATGGCCGGCCTGCAGGTGGGCAGGAAGATCTTCACCATCAACGAGGACCTGCTGTTCCTCCGGCCCTTGCCCGAGGTGGAAACCATGATCAGCCAGTCCTTCTGCATACGCCGCTCCCTGCGGCTGCTGGTCGCCACCAAAGCCAAGGAGTGAGTGAACACACAGAAACACTAAAAATCCACACACACACACACACACACACACTGGGCTGACTGGTCTTTTCTCATCCAGGATTGTAAAGATCCCCGACAACCCAGACAGCCTGTCCTTCAGACTCTGTGGCTCGGCCCCTCCTCACGTCCATGCTGTCAGGAAAGGTGAGAAACAGCTGAAACCACTTTGATCACCACAGATAGTGAATGGATTTCAGAATTACTCCTGTTCCTCCCATGTGGAAAACAAAAAACACAATCAAGGACTTTTTATTTAAAAAAAAAAAGCTAAGAATAAGAAAGTTGTTCCTAAACCTCGTTTCCTAAGCTCACAAGAAAGGACACAGTATAATGTTTTCAAGGTGCTGCGTGTGTAATGGAAAAGTGATCTGTTGAGTGGTTTAACAGAGGGGTAATTGAATGAATATTTCTTGGATTTGGTTACAAGAGACATTTATTTTGGTTAGGACCCCAACACTGGAGCTCTGTGAACAGATTTATAGGAGTTTGACCTCGTTATTGCAGGATCCGTGCCAGTAAACACTTTTGGTGTCACAAAGACAAATAATTGTGGCCGAATTTCGAGGGAAAGATGAGGTAACCCTAGCCTCTAGCCACCTGTTACTTTCCACTTTTAGTGAGCCTCTATTAGCTTTTTACGGCCACCTGTCGGCCAGACGGGCCGCTGACAGGATTCGAACCCCACACATGTCACTCACTCTGTGATCAGAGCCAAAGGTTTAATAGGTAACCGAAGAGTACTCTCACACGTTGGTTGTTCCCCTGCTTTGTCCTCACATCCTCCCAACCAGATGTTTGTGAAACAGACTCAAGATAGCAACATGGTTTCCAAATGTGTAAACCAGACAAGAGTGGGCGAGGACACAGCGAGGAGAGGAGCCGCCACTTGGTGCGACCAAGGAATGTGATCTCATGTTTTTACTTTATTTTGGCAGGGGAACTCACTTCTCTCCCACGTCTCTCCTTTCAGCTCCCGCTCCTCTCTTGCCTAGTGTCTTGTTTCACTCGTGGCTCTTTGCTGCTGTACGAGGACGCGTTTATTTCCAGCTGATATTCAGAGAGTTGTTTTTTTTTTCTGCTCCTAAATCATCCCCCCTGTGTGATATCCATTCATTGGGTAATTGCTGGCACCCTGGGTGGGATTGATGCCAGTGTGGGTATTTTTAGGTCGGAGAGGAAGATGATGGGGGTGTTGATTGGACTTCCAGGCTGTAAAGCCATTAGTTGTTGGGACAGCATGTTATGGCATTGAACTGAGTAATTGCATATTTTGCTGGAGGAACAAAACAAGCAAAGAATTGTATAAAAAAAGTGAACTCATGTTCTTTGATTTAAGCATTTTGGAGACGTTTTTTTTTTCCAGATACGACAGATAGTTAACTCCTCCCTTTCCTCGACCTAAATTCCATGATTTTCATAATAGCCTGTTGTGTTGTGTGCAGTTCCACTCTACTTATACCAACGTGTGACCTTTGACCTCTGCTCCTGTTTTGATAATGCAGGCTGTGAGGCAGCGGGGGCGGGTCTTCAGCCGGGCCAGGTCATCCTAAAGGTCAACGGCAACAGCGTCAACCGCGGCGACTACCAAGAGGTCCTGGAGCACTTCAGTGCACAGCACACACACCAGGAGCCTCCCCAGGCGGTGAGGGGACGATCTTTTCTTCATCACTTTTGTCCTTTCCTAGCGGGGCATTTATTGATTGTGATGGTGTCCAGTTTTTACAGCTGTTATTTGGATGCAAAGTAATGCCTAAGTGTAGCATGGTTGGTATCATCTGTAGGTTTGGAAGTTAATTGGACGGGACTCAGACATTCCTGCTCTAACATGATACATTCAGCAACATTAGCATTAGTTAGAGCTTCCTAGTGACTTAGTGTTAGTGAAAAGAAAAAAAAATATCTGTTTTAAAATCAATCCTTCAAGGATTGGTTGAGTGTGATACCAGAGCGACGACACATGACATGTTTTGCTCCGACAGACGTTGGCCTTGTAATCTCAAACATAAATCACTGGCTGACACCTTGTCGCTGTAGGCCGCTCGTACGGAGGGTCTGACATTTTCAGCTGAAGATACAAGGACCTGAAAGAAAAGTAGCCCAAAGCAACAAATAAACAACCTGAACTTTCCATTCCTGCTGCCAAGTTTTCGAGAATTCTGCTTTCAATGAACAACGGCAGAGTTTTCCTTTTTAGAGCCATACGTATTCACATGCTTTACCACATGGCTATCTTTCAATCTGCAACACCCCTGTCTGCTTGTTGGGACATCATGGCTCCAGGCAGTATTTCACAGGGCAGCAGTGAGAGTAGGAGCTCCTTCTTTTCTGTGTCAAGCACATTGTTTTGTTTAGTTTTATTTAGCCTGGACTACTCTTCTGGCAAATCCCCCTGAACTGGCTCAACTGAGCAGCCGTGTGTTGGACGTGTTCCAGTGGATGTTTGCTGGTTCTTTGAGCAGCAGGATACATTACAAGGATGTTGTAGATGTGGCTGACTGCGATGCAATCAGCCCTGATTACCTCGTCAGGAGAAAGGTGTCCGTGTCCACGGGCCATGCAGACATAGTTCACATACTTCCCTTCCAAATCTGTGGAGAGTGCAACCACATCTAACATGCTGGTGTATTTAAAAAAGCATAGTTAATAAACAGTTTCATTATTTTTCTTTCATGCTCCCTAACCTACAGTTCACTTCCTCCTTTGCTCTTTTCTCGATAATGATTAATTTTTGCGCGTCATAGTAATGCTTCGTGTTTCCCCCAGTATCAGTGGGTGTATCGTGCATTTGAGGACGTGGAAGAGCTCCAAAGACAAAGAGGCGCCGGTGAGAAGGAAGAGAGTCCTTTCAGTCCGTATCCAGTGGAGAACGGCTCTGACCACGAGGAGGAGAACGGCACCAATGGGACAGGTGAAACAGTTACAGTTCTGATTCAGGACATTTGAAGGAGTTCACAACTCTATTAATTGTATATTAGTTTCTAATCATAGTAGATGAACAATAACCAGCAGAAAGTTACATTTCTGGCCTATTATTTGAGCAAAACACGTTTGAACAGGATTAGTGTTTCTTGGGACTGTGATTTAATATGAAATGTGGCTGCTTCTACTGTGTAGATCAGTTGCAGGCTTGATGTTAAAAGAAAAAAAAATAGCAGTTGCTACCAAAAACATTACAGCAGAACATTAAGTTCCATTTAAAATGCTATTTTCAGATGACCCCTGAATTCGTCACTGTCAGTAAAAACGGCCTCAGCAGCAGGTCATTTTGCCGTGATGTATAAAATCCTCTGTTTGAAAGACGGCAGTAGTGACAGGTGTAGGACGTCATCTAGTAACACTGTGTCGGCGTAAACACACTGCTGGCTGGTTAAGTGTACTTGACAGATGTGCAGCACAATGTGTCATTACTAAATGGATTCATAATATCATTATTTGTCTTTCCAAACTGTGTGGGTTTTTTTTGTTCTTAGATGTACAAATAACATTTTTAGGCCATGATTCTCCTTTTTTTTCTTTTTCTGAGCACTAATCTTGTTTTTTGTAATGTTATAATCACACATTCTTGATTATAAATGCTTAAACAAATAGCATTTCTGATACCCTGCTAACAGTGAGGTTTTTGCTCTCCAGACCACCGGCTGAGCAGACTTTCCCTCTCCAACGAGCTGCCGTTGGTCAGCATGACGGTGGATAACGTCCATCTGGAGCACGGCGTGGTTTACGAATACGTCAGCACCGCCGGCATCAAGAGCCACGTCCTGGAGAAGATGGTGGAGCCCAAAGGCTGCTTCAGCCTCACGGCCAAGGTACTGATTATGTAATTAAGTAATTCATCCGTCCCCGAGGAGGGAATGCAGCACAGGGGTATAAATCATACTGGTATTCATTTATAGCTAAATGTTGTATAATGCCACTTTTCATTTTTATACCAGTTGTTTAAACAGTTGAGAACATCTCAGCTACCAAAATGTAATGTATCCTAGAAAACTTGGCCGTTCCCCAGTTTGCTGGTCGCTGGTATTTGTTCAACTTGCACTACTATGACAGCATGTAAAAGCAACAAAAGGATATTTTTGGCTTCATGGTGGTTTCGGTTGTTAGTAATGGAAAGCTGGATGTTTAGTTAGATGAAGAACACATTTGCTGCTGCCAGCGATGATCTCGACTAAATGAAGTTTCTAAACTTCGAATGCAGGAGTGATGCATTCTTACCAATGTCTTTTTGTCTCGACAGATCCTGGAGGCGTTTTCTTGTGATGACGGCCTCTTTGTTCGTAACTGCAGCCAGCTCATCTCCCAGAGTGACCGAGTCGTTACCATGCCTCAGTACGAGTTCAGACAAATCTGTGACACCAAGCTGGAGAGTATCCGACGGCGTATCAGCAGCTACCAGCAGGTAGAGACGCACTTCTACAGTCTCTGGAACACGTCGACATCAGACGAGCAGATCGTATTTTTAATAATAGTTATAATGACAGTTCACTGAAGAGTAAGATAAAGTCATCTCTCATCAGTATCCTCGCATTTATACCAAAAAGATGCGTTGTCTCTCTTCTTGTCAATATATCTTATTTTACGGATGCATTAAACTACCTGCATCCATCATCGATTACCATTCATCCTGTTGGAGCTGGAGCCGATCCCAGCTGGCATTGGGTGCTACTCATCTATATAGACTTACATGACAACAAAAAGAATATGATGATAATAGTTGGACCCGAGCATTTGTCCGTAACCTTGGTTTTCATTACTAAAGACAGCAAGAACTTTTTTCAACTGATGAAAAGAATATTACATTCATTTGTATTCATTTTGTTTAACATAATGTCCTATTTCTGCTACAATGTTTTACTCTGAAAGGGAAAAGCGTCTCATCGTAAACCTAAATATTAGAGCTGTCTGACGTCTGCCTCCCCCTTTTCACCCAGTTTGCTCTGGAGCTGAGGAACAAGGCGTGGCCCTCCTTCAGGCAGGCCGGCGTTCGCCCTCACCCGCTGGGCTGCATGGACTTCGTCCCCACCAATTGCCACGTCAACTTCATGCAGGTCTCGTACCCCAAGAGCACGACCTCGGCCGGCAGGACTTTCAGCATCCGCTTCGGGCGCAAGAACTCCCTGTTTGGCCTGGACCCTGACCAAGGTAGAGGGGACGCACATACAGTATCCACACCAGAGATGCATTCCCTTCCTCATACCACAGCTTAACCCACTTAAACCCAGCACTAACATTCTGACTAATTACCCTCCGAGACCATTTAAGTCCCGCAGGACAGAGAAGGTAATGTCAACCCCCGGACTCCCGCAGCAGCCAAAAGGCCTCGGCAAGGATTCCCACAGTAAATTAGATGAGTGGTTTCCCATTAAGACTCCATTAGCCTTAGGCCGTACCCATGTTATTGACGAAGAGAATGATGTCAGAAAAAAGACGGTGCCTCCAGGCAGCATCGGAATGTGTGTCATTCACTCAAAGTTGAGAGACAGCGAAAGTGAGAGATTCTGAGCGGGATTGGGAAGGAATGTTGCCATATAATAGTTTCAAGTATCCTGCCGTCTGTCTGTATGGCCCGCAGCTTGATATTAATTATTACAAGTGTTTAGGCTGAACTCGTCACTGTCATGCTCCTCTCAGCAACCAGCTGCAGCTCTGACATCTGCCCTGCAGTTGTACCGTCGAGAAGTTCCTCTCAGCGTGTGTTCAGCCGGTTCGACCAGCCAACAGCAACGGAGACGACGTTTCCTCCAGTGACAGAGGGTCTTTGCAAGTCTTTCGTGTCGCAATCACAAACGGAATTAATTATATCAAATAACCTATGCCAACACCGTACCCCCGATCTTAAAGCAATGCGTGGAATGTACATTAAATAGATGAGGGCTTCTCTATTTAATCCTAATGTGGGTTCATTGCAAGAACTTGATCTGTCTGCAGTTCTGGGACGTCTCGGGTTATTGCAGCTTAGTCTGGCTTTCAACCCGAGTAATCAGTTTTGCATCCTGCTCTTGCCGTGCATATCGGTTGCATAAGTGCCCTTTAAGACGTCGTTTTTCATCAAAGAGTGTTATTTCATGGGCTTTGGAACATCTGGGCCAGATAATGTAATAACTGTGTTTATTCTCCTATTCTTTCCCGTCCTGTAGCACAACTCAACCCCATGTCCCACACGCAGCACTGTGTGACCAGCATGGGAGCTCCTTCCTGGAGCTGCTCCGGCCTGGAAGGGGACGAGGCGGAAGGCAGCGTGGACGTGGATGGAGGCGATGGGCTGAACGGCCGGCGGAGCGGCCATGGGGAAGGCGGGTTGAGCTTCCTGCTCAAACAGGAAGACACAGAGACCCAGGACGCCTACATTCACTTATACAGCCGCCTGGACGTCGCTGTAAGGGAGATGAGGCAGTATGTCGCTCAGATTGATGTGTAAGTAAAGCCATTAAGATTCTACACCACTGGCTGATTTGATCCTCACTTTAATAGGACTGGTTTTACTTTATGAGTGTTTACTCATATCCATTCAGATATTAGCACTCCACTGGTGTTTATATGGGAGTAGACTATTTCTGTAGCCTTCACAGTGACATTTAGAGATCTCTGCATAAAAAGCTGGGAGCTGTTTTCCCCACAGAAGCCTCCCGAGGCTGTCCGTCAGCCTCTCTTTGTCCGTCTGTCCTTTGCCTTGTTTAAAGCTGAGGATTTACACAAGGAACATTCTTCAGGCCCAAAATATTTATGGGCCGGGCCCGGCAGAGGAACAGGGAGCGAGGCCAGGGTAACTTCAAGTCAAAGAGACACGTATTGTGTCCGTGCAGAGGAAGGGGTGTGACAATATCAATGTTTGATTGTGAAGGTGTGTGTGCACAGTGGATGGTAATATAAATATGAGCATTGTAGTGTGTTAACATAATTGGAATCGTTTGATTTTAATAAACTTTGGATCTCTAAAGCTATCAATACATTGAATCTATTTAAAATATATATGTACTACAAAAATATATTGTACTGTGTGTTGTAAAATGTGTTGTAAGTGACACATCATTAGCCATATTATGTTAAATGTGTCTTAAAATGAAACTTTTATTCCCCCCCATAGCCTGTTGTCGTCTATCACGGAGCCCACGCAGCTCCAAGGGGAGGGGGGCGAGCCCCCGGTTTACGAGCCAAGTCAGCCCCCCTCTCTGGCCCCCTGCGAGGACGGCTGCGACCAGGACAAAGTGGAGCAAGGTGGCATTAAACGGGTCTGTTTCAAAGTGAATGAGGAGGACCAGGAGGACTCAGGTCACGACACGATGAGCTACAGGGACTCCTACAGGTAAACCCACGTTCTCAAGCTGATATCTGAATGTGACCTCTCAATTCTCCGGCTCAGGAAGTACATTTGGTGCCAAACTGAGACCAGAGTAATAATTCAGACTCACACAATGCGCTGCCTGGTATGAAGCCCAATTAATTGTCATCTCAATCTATATTTACCTTTTTATAACACCGTCGTATTAAAACACTCTTGTGTCACAACTGGGTTTCTAACTGACGACTCTCTAAAGCATGAACGACATTCAAAGTCCCTCTCTGACTCTACAAAGCCAACATGCTCATTTCCCCCGTTTGGAGGCTGAAACTCATTCCAGATGCCAACATTTCTCTGAGATCGAGAGCTAAAAATGACTTCAAAATGTTTTGGTCAGATCTGCTTATGTCATTGGCTTGTTGTGAGTTCATTCAGCTCTTTCTGCCTGTGTGCGAGTGTGTATGTGTGTGTGTGTGTATGTGTGTGTGTGTGTGTGTGTGTGTGTGTGCATGGTTCGCTGGGCAGTGCTCCACGGAGCCACACCCTCCACCACCCACTAAGATGTAGTTATTGGTTGTCGGTGTGGCGGGCTGGTGTATAATACAGCCAAATGTTTGGGGCGCGGCCTCCCCACCCGCTCTGTCATTAAGGCCCCGGCCACGCCATGTGAAACGCGACGACCTCATCGCAATGAAATGCAACGGAGAAATTTGGGCTGCACACACACACACACACACACACACACACACACACACACACACACACACACACGACACACACACACACACACACACGGTGGGGTGTTTACTCAGGGTTCAGAAGCCCAGTGGAAAAAACAACTCTGCTCCAGGTAGCAGTATAAGGCTGTACAGTGAATGTGGATGAATCATCCCACTTGTGATGAAAAATGCTACTGTGTTACAGTGGATGCTGTTTTTTTTTGGGGGGGGAAGTCTTGCTTTCAGACATTGAAGCCCGAGGTGTTGACAGACCACAGCAGAGCTCAGCAGTCGGAGGTTACTGTCTGAGTGCAGCTTGTGTGAGGATGAGGACAGAAGAGGGGGGGTCAGATACAGAAAGAAACAAGTAGATAAGAGTGTGTGTGAAGAGATCATAATCAAGGAGTGTTTGTTGTAAACTCTGGTCCAGTCTGTCCGTCATAAATCTGTGTGTGACCCCGTGAAGACCTTTTTGTCTTGTATTGAGACGAGTGTGTCCAGGTCCAGCTGAAACAGATTACAGTTTGCCTCCAGACACCAGAACGCAGCTCAAGTGACAACCTGTGATTGATGGCTTCACATTTCAAATAGTCCTCTTCATCTCGTCTGTTTCCTCAAAGAGGAGCCTCCTCACCACCAATCCACTACAGACTGACTTTTGAGTTCTTATCTTCCTTTAGCCACACATCTTACTGGAGATGTATTGCACTACTGTCCATATGAACCTCCAGCTTAAACTCATTGTGCAAGTCTAATTCGTTGCCAGTTATTTTACATTTGTATGCTTTTACTGATTAAGCTGTTGAACCAACATCCACATTTGTTTCACTGTTTTCATAGTTGCTCCTCAGTTTCTCCTGTGCAATGCATTGTGGGACATCAGCAGCACACTTAAAAATTCAAGTGGTTTTAGTCTGCGTGCTGGTATTGTTTTTATCATCCTTCATTTACGTCATGTTTCCACCGTGAAAACTGAATATAGACGGTATAGAAACGGGGCAGGGTTAGGTGATTGGTTTTCACTGGGATCCCACTGTGTACTCGTGTGTGTGTGTGTGTGTTTGTGGTTTAGGTTTAGGTCCGAGCCGCCACTGCAAGCGGGGTAATTGTCACAGCGGTGCTCACACACTTTTGGCAGGAGGTGTGTGGCTAAATTTAGAAGTCAAAATCTCTTTTGTGTATGTGAGACAAAGATGCCTCTGAATGGAGCCAGAAAGCACACCTACCCAGAAGCAGATCGCCAGAGGGGGAATCATACAGGACACATAGGGAGAGTTGTTGGTATATTTGGCAACAAAATAAGAGAAAAGCAATGGGAGGCCTGCAGTACACAGAGAGGGAGGAAAAACTACAAAGACAAAAAGTTGGATTAACTTAAATGTATACACACGTATTAGTATGAGTGTGTTAGTCAGAGGAGAATTCAAGCCAAACTCCTAAAAGATGGTTATATTAACTCTGCCCATAATTGTAGCAGCTCTGCGGCAGCCAAACCCCCTTTCCACCACAAACACACACACATTCACCCACACGGGACCACAGAATCACCCGGCAGGTGATATTCGCCGCGTTGTCATCCTGCCAAGTCGGGTAACAAAGCCAGTGTTGTTGTTTGGTAGCTGCTAGTTGCTCATAGGCTCTTGGCCATGCTGGTAATTCAGCTTATGAATCATCCAGAGCTGCTCCGAGGGGATGGCGAGGGTGCTCCCTTGAAGCCGTGTATAATTTGAGTCCCATAAATCGTCCACATGCTCCCGGTAATCATGTTGAATCACGTAGACGTAGGATTGTAAATACCAGACAATGGCGTTTTATAAACCTCAGGCAGGTTTAAAGTTCCAGTATGAAGGGAAACACTGGCGGCGCTAAAGGAACGCGCGTTTGTCTAAATAGGTGATCTTGTGTTTAAGTCAAATGTGTCGGATGTGTGGGACGATGCAGCGACTGAACGCTTCTCTGTGTAAACCAGCAGCGGTTGTGCTTTGTGAAGCGTTTAATTACCTTTGGTCTCACTGTAAATCACAAATTACACATTTACAATCAGAAGGATTATTTGGCAGCGTAATTACACGACGCAGCTTTCCAAATCCTCTCTGTGGTTTAAGAAGGCAATTCACCCTTTGCTTTATTATGCATTTTAAAACTGTGTGCATGTGTGTGTGTGTGTGTGTGTGTGTGTGTGTGTGTGTGTGTGTGTGTGTGTGTGTGCTTTATTACAGCGAATGCAACAGCAACAGAGATTCAGTCCTGTCCTACACCAGCGTGCGGAGTAACAGCTCTTACCTCGGCAGTGATGAGATGGGATCAGGTAATAAACACGCATCTTCTAGCTCTCGCTAGATTATCTGACCTTTCATCAACAGCGACACATTTTCTATTGTCTTGTACTCCAATGCACGTTGGATTCCATGTGAACCAGTAATCATTTAGGAAACCAACGAGCCAAAACCAGAACAAAAAGACAACAGCGTTAAGTGAACTCAGCATAAACAACACAAGCTAGACCGAAGCAAACGACGTGTTTCCTGAGTGTCAAACAAAGTCAAGTCATAACGGATGCTTGGATAAAGAAACTATCTGGCGTTGCCAACTAGTGACTCCTTTTTAGTTTGTGTGAATGTTGATCATATGTCAGGCTTTTCAGAACGCCAAAACAGAGAAATGCTGCAGATATTTCTTGGCGGTGGCTGTGGTCAGATATTCTAGACGCAACATTTTAATAACACCACATCGCCACATCTCTATTCTCTGAGCCAAGTATGTGTCCACTGCTGTTTATCACTTTGTTTTTTATACCAGCATTAAGTCTGAGATAGTCTCCAACCAGGCTTTCTATTGAAATGATTTATGAGCCTTCATCCTCTCTAATCTGATTCATCAGAGTTTACATTAAAACAGATGGATAGAAACATGTTTAATAAGTGCAGACAAAAAAAGAACGCATGCATCCAAAACGTGCAATTCCTCCTCAGCTGTTATTGTTGTTGTTTCCGGCTGCTAGGGGACGAGCTGCCGTGTGACATGAGGATCTCTTCGGACAAACAGGACAAGCTGCACGGCTGCCTCGAGCACCTTTTCAACCAGGTGAGTTCAGTTTGGAGACACTTTGGGTAGCCGCTTACAAAAACCCTCACTTCCGTCTAATTGAACAGAAAATCACAGTAATCTTTAGTAAACTACACCTTGGAAGACGTGAGGACTCTCTGGGATTAGATTTCAAACTGAAACACAGGGACACACAAACACACACACATGGCAGCCTAACTCCCCCTCCACCACCATCGGCAAACCATTTGGAACAGATGATTGTGATAGTAATCAGTCAGCATCTGGGCTGAGTTACCTCGAGGAGCTCTCTGTCCTCTGGTCAGGATCCTAGTTTTCTCTCTCATCTTTCTCTTGACCTCCTTTCTCTTTCTCCCCCCCCTCTTCCTCTGTTTCTCCTCACACACGCACGCAGACTTTGCACTAATTTGTGGACTCAGTTAAAAGACCATCCAGCCGTCTTTTCGTCTCCTCTTACCAGCAAATTGAATGTCCCTCGGCGGCCCCGTGGCGCTGCTCACCTGCTCTCGATGTGAACAGCAGTTCAGGGAGGCCGTGTTGTTGTTGTGAATGCTGAAAGACCCATGACGTGATCGAGTGTGTGTGTTTGCATGACACAGAGAAAAAGGAGGGAGCTGGAAGAAGATGAGGGATGACGAGTGTGTGTGCTTTTATTTCTGCACACAGGTCGAGTCCATCAACAGCCTACTCAAAGGACCTGTCATGACCAAGGCCTGTGACGAGACCAAGCACTTTTACTCCGACCACAACCAACCAGGTACATAATCGTGTGTGTGTGTGTGTGTGTGTGTGTGTGTGTGTGTGTGTGTGTGTGTGTGTGTGTGTGTGTGTGTGTGTGTGTGTGTGTGTGTGTGTGTGTGTGTGTGTGTGTGTGTGTGTGTGTGTGTCCGTTTACTGCTAGAGGGCGTGTCGTCACGCTGCTGTTTACATATAACAGAAAAACACTTTTATGTTCACAGAGTTTCGGCAAACAGAAGATTGGACTGTTCGTTGTCGTTACATCATCCACAAGAACATCCAGGAGGACCCTTGGAACCTGCCCAACTCCATCAAAACCCTGGTGGAGAGCCTGCAGAGATTTGTGGACGGTGAGTGGAACACGCACACACACGCACACACACGCACACACACGCACACACACACACACACACACACACACACCTGTGATGGATTACAGGTACAGTCAAAGTCATCCCGTCTCGTTTTCCCTCTGCCTCCACAGATGGAAAGAACCAGCTTCTCCTGGCTCTGCTGAAGTGCACAGGTAGAGTAACAAGTCCAAACCGGCTCATATTCAGGGCAAAGTGCCAGTGAATAATCAAACTAGACCAAAGCCACCTCTAATTTTCCATAAAATTACCAGAAGATGTGTCAAGAGAGGCCATGTGATCAGGCAGCCGAATTCAGGCTAAAGCAACAGGAAACGTCTCACAACTGGAGTATTTTAAATGATTCCAACAGTTTGGTGCAAATTAGATCATCCGTCATCTGAAAAGACATCTGCAGCTCCTTAAGACATCTTCAAAGGTTATTAAAATACAAACCAATGCTTTTTTTATGTCAGGTTTACAATATCATTGTATTTTCTTTGTCAAATCATTTTTGAAAAGTGCACGACTAGTGTTGTATTAATAATAAACAGCCTAATATCATATCCCCATGTAGGTATGTTTATTTCATCTGCTTCTCTATTACACAAGATAAAGCAGATGATTACAGTTATATTGTTTCTAAAATAATCTAATTATTCTAAAAAGTCATTTTTTCAGCTTTATTTCCGGATCAGGCACTTTTCCAGCTAGTGTTTGTACAGAGATGAGGGTTGGTGTCAAAGCGCATGACGCTCCAGACACTTTGATCTGTGCACAGTGGCATATGGTGCTAGTTAATGGGAGATATCCTCTCAGGGGATGCAGGCTAATGGAATAAAGTATATGTACTGGAGCACCTTCAGGACACGTCTAATGAGGAAGGTTACAGCGTGGTGGAGGTGGTTTACCCTCTTCTGCCCGCTGATCTTAAACCCCATAATCTGCCCCGTTGTACCCCCCCCGAACTCCTTCCATCCCTCTCTCACATCAAACTTCCTCTCCAACACCAGACACCTCTCTGCAGCTGCGGCGGGATGTGATCTTCTGCCAGGCGGCGACAGGGGCCCTGTGCACGCTGGCGGAGCAGCTGCTGGCGGCGCTGCGGTCGCGCTTCAACAACGCCGGCGAGTACCAGGAAGACGGCAAGGAGACCAGCCGCAAGTGGCTGGAGCAGATATCGGTCATCGGCGTGCTGTTGCACTTCCAGTCCACTCTAGCGCCACACTTGGTGAGCACAGACTCTCTGCTTTCATTGGACAACAAGGTGCATGGGTTTGCTTTTGTGATGCTTCATAAATTGGATTGCATTGCTTTTCAAAATAAAATAAAAGCATCGTCAAGATGTTGCGGCTGTCCCTTTTGTGTCAATGTGTCTTCATGGTTTTCTAGCGATGCAGCTGTCTTCTCTTGCATGGCTTCTTGCTGTCACAACTCTCCTCCTGGTGTGATTTCTGAGCTTTTCTGTTCTCCTCTGGCAGAAAGAGGAGCGCACCATGCTAGAGGACACCAAGGCGGCCCTGTTGGATTTGGACAAAGTCACTGTGTTCTTCAGGCAACTGGAGGACGAGTGTCTCATCGCAAGTAAGAGACTCCATCAACAAAGACCGACTCTGCCCATTCATACCACACTGCTGCTAACGAGCAGCTGTATGGTTTGACCAGCTCTCAATAAAGTTCCATTATGTGGATGTATGGTAGCCATTCAGGGGGAAATTGCCGTTTTTATCATGGCAGATTTCATTTTCTTTTCAGCGGCGAGTGAGTGAATAGGGAGCTAAAACAACACTAGAATAGCTCCATAAATCATCTTAAACAATGGCGGAGCTTGCGGTCTCATAAAGTCCTTGCTGTCCTTGTGTCACAGATGAAATGGCCCCTGCCAGGGGCATCATTCATGTGCTGCTTTGACACACATGTAATAGCAACACCTATGGAAGCACCCATAGATATACACACACGGCACTAAGCAGGCGTTCAGTCGAGAGTGCACTGCAGCTTGGAGTGAGGATGCACCGCAGGTTGCAGGGCACTCTGAGCATCTCGACATGACCCGGGCGCATTTGTGCCTTTTAATAACCTCCGTATCTGTATTCACTGAAGGTACAGATACAAAAGGCGACTGCGTCCTGAATCACTTCTCTCTTTTCAGCGGCCTCAATATGGCCGGCAGAGATTGCCGCTCAAAGGAAAAGCACAACATGCACTTCCCATTTTAGGAGGCCGAGCAGCGGATGAAGCGGGGATTTGCTCTCATAGGTTGGCTCTCGGCAGCAGAAAGCATTTAGCGGACACATGGCATGCATGCATTCTGCATGAACATGCAACACCAACGTATGCACATATTGACTGGGTCCTTCGTACTGTATTTAGATTCAGTATGTAAGACAGGCATGTAGAGATGTAAACAGAGTGCAGACATTGATGTTAAAACCGTTCTTTAACCAATCTGCTTTACTGAACTTGCATTTTACATCCAGACTGCTGCGGTGCAGGCAGATTGGTTTGTGGCGGCAGCGTCCATTGGATGGTATTGATTAGCTAATAGTGTCTTCAGCAAGCTGGGAGCTTTCAGTGGGAGTAGAGTAGAGTCGTGTAAGCACCAGAGAGTCTGAGGCCCCAGAGTTCAGCCTGAAGCATCACAGCCAATTCCACAGGATTATGGCTTGATGGCTTCTCTGGGATAGATCCCTGACCCTAGGGTCGCTCAGTAAAGGTCACCGTTTCCATTTTCTAAGAGCTGCTTGCGTGCTCCAGTCAGAAACCGTTTTAAATTATAAATGATGACTAGTCATGTATTGTTTGTAGAAGTAGAAAAGGTTGCTGCTTTGCATAGAAGTGATACAGAGATGACAAATGAGTTTCAGCTACAAATGTTTTGGTGCAGAAAGATGGAATAAATGTACAAATGTCTGACCATATGTCCTTCACAGTGATGTGGACGCGGCTGATGAGATTTTCACAAAATGTAAAAGATGTTTATTCTGTTGCTTTTAAAAAGTAAATCTCATCCCAGCTTTGTGTTCGCCTGTAGCTTTAATGAAATCGATGATTTGAAATAGTTATCAATCATTGTATGTCTGCTGTGCTTTAATGGCTGGAAACGGTTAGACTGTTCTGGAGAACGTTAGTAGTGATGCACAGGCGTTATTTTTCTGTTCATTGTCAAATGTCACTCTTCACTCTGGAGTCAATAGCCCTTCATCATGCTCCCGTTCTCATAAGTTGCCAAACAGTCCTGTTAACGCCTCTCCTGTGTGTGTGTGTGTGTGTGTGTGTGTGTGTGTGTGTGTGTGTGTGTGTGTGTGTGTTGCAGACACACCAGTGTGTTACCAGGTGGAGGGCAGCCGACAGGCCCTGAGGGTCACCCTGTACCTGGACAGCTGTCACTTCAGTGAGCTGCCCACCCGCCTGCAAAACGGAGGCAGCCTGAAGCTCCACACCGTCCTCTTCACCAAGGGTGAGACTGGGCGGACTGACACGATGAGAAACCTGGAAGCAAAGAGTGTTAGATAAATGAGTATAACACAACAAACAGTTTGTCTGGGTGTTGTTCCTTTTGAAAAAACAACAAAGCAGTCATTTATACAGAATTTCATATAGAAGAAACAATATCAAAGAGTTAAATGTTGATGTTTACAAATTTTGAATACTCATAAATGCTCATCACACTGTTAATGGGGCTCCATTTGAATTCATGGAGTGCTGTATTGACCACAGAGGACATACCACATCTATACACCTGTACATTGAATGATATCATTTAGAAACACTCTCGCTGCATCGTGCTGCCGCTCATACATTCACATTTCCTGAAAGCTTTACATGCTTTTAAAAGTTAGACTGAAGCCTTTTATTGGCCACTGAAGATGCTTCACCTTTGCGCTCTCCTTTGCTGCCGTGCACCTCCTTGTGCTCCATCAGTCTCAGCTGACCTGCTGTGAATGGATAGCTTCAAGCATCATGCCTGTCTGCAAAATAGCCATTCATTTTCCATAGACAAGTGCCAGTTGGAACACAAACCCAATGAGAGCTCATATTGTTTGTGTGTACTTGAGCTAAGTGCCATTCCACCGTGGATGAACATTGCCACCTACTGGAAGGAATTCTTTACTGCAGGTTCAGGGGAGGTGTAGTGATACTGCAGATGCTGAAGTTTGTGTAAGTGTTGCCAAATCTCATATGGAAAGGAAATCCTCTAAAATAATCATGGGCAGTCCTCCCTTTTCCAAATATGATTTTAGAGCCGAGGCCCGTTTAGAGTCTGGCTGGATTGGATGGGTTTGGTGCTCAGAGTTAATGATAAATTGATGTTTGTTAGTCTAACTCAGCATAATGATGAGGTTTGAAGATGTGAGGCCGTGATGATATGCGATCACATAAACGTGCGCCCACGCCTGTTTTCTCCAGCACTGGAGCGTCCGGAGGGAGTGTCCCAGCAGGACTTTGCAGCCGTGGAGGAGTTCCAGCAGCGCACCAACGCCGTCTCACTAGAGAAGGTCAAGGCCTACTACCGCAGACTCAGGTACGCTACTGCATCACAGCCCTCACTGGCACTCGGGTGTGTTTCACCTTAAAGGGAGAGTTGACCCCGTGTGGCTGCGAGTAAGCAGAAACTACGCTTTGATTGCAGTTTGAACACATTTCAAGGTCCAGAATGTTTCAAGGTGGGAACTGTATCATTTATCTGGATCCGTCCCAGTGGCTCGTTTACTAACAACGGCTTGTGTCGTTTTGTTTTTCAGACAGCCCGAGTAATTTTCTGCTGATTAATTAAACTGCTTTGTATATGAATTTGGTTAGCAGGTCAAAACACAGTAAATGTTGTTATGTTTTGTTCTCTCTGTCTGAAAGATAAATGTGATAATCATATTTTTTAGATATCGTACGTGCAAAATAACAAAATGTTGACAGTAAATCCTCATACAGAACTGTATTTATGTAGCAATTTTCAGTTTCCATTGTTGCATATATGTTTTCTTATTAGATTGTTATTGTTTATACAAATTCACGTTTTTAATAGCTTATTAATATGGCCATGGTTTCTGATGAGTGTTCATTAATTGCCAGGAAATGAGTCATGCCGCATCAATAAATAATGAAATATGTACTGTATCAGATGCATATTCTATAAAGTGAAGGTACTCTAGATGACTCACCTCTCACACAGCGTGAGTCACAGGAGAGAAATCTGTAGATTTCCAACAAGATGGAACTAGATATGTTTTTATCCCGGCAGGGCTTTCTATTTGGAGAAGTCCAACCTCCCGACAGACTCAAACACCACAGCAATGAAGATAGACCAGGTAAATATACACTTATTCTGATACATGATCCATCTTCTTTTGCTGTCTACATTACATGTGTGGCCTTTTGTCACACAACCTATATCCTGTTCTTGTAACGTGAGTCCATTTTTTATATAATGTTGTGACTGAATATAAATGCAAGCACAGATACTGGGCCTTGAAGTTAGAGACCTTCAACCAAGTGTTTCAAAAGTAAGATGAACTGGTGTCCTGTTCCCTTTACTGGGAACCACCCCCCCCCCCCCCCACACACACACACACACACACACACACACACACACACACACCCACCCACAGTACATACTAGCCGCTCCCCTATTAACTCCAACTAACAACACTTTCATTTCAGCAATAATTAGATTAGAAAGAAAATTCTCGTGTCCCACACTGACTGTAGCTGAACTAGATTCCAGCGATTAAAACTGAATAGAACATAGTTTCCGTATCTAGAGCCCTGTTCTCAGGTTTTCATTGTTTTTCTAAAGAAACACTACAAAGACCTTTGTGTTATGTTTTGCTGGTGCACCATCTTAACAAGTCAGTAACTCAGTTTTCTCTCTGATTTAAAGGGACAGTTCACCCCCAAATCAAAAATATATATCGTCATAATCCTTTGTTTTGAGCAGTTCCATGTTTGTGGTGAATGAAAATAGTTCCTACATGAAACTGATCACAACAAGGTGTGTGGATTATCTGAGTAGCCAGGTCATGATTTGTGGAAAGTGACATTTTTGGGGGGCAATTTGAGCATTCAAAGCCATATGGTAGTCCCATTATATTATCTACAGCCAACATCTCCAAAACTAGGCAACTCAGACCAAAACGGTTCCAGATTGATGAATAGCAGGTAAGAGTGAAAATATGTATTTTTGATTTTGGGGTGAACTTTCCCTTTACTTGATATTAAGTATTCCACCATTTTTTAATAATATAGCACATGCCTTGAGAAAACTGCTGGAACTGAAGAAACGACATAGGAAACGAGTTAGTTATTAAATACAGCTTGAGTCTAAATGACTTGGTAAGATGGCCACTTCTGCCATACAGTACTGAGACTTCTTGTTAGTAGTGCATTCAATCAGTGAGCCTCACCAACCGTCACTGTCTCCTCCTCATAGCTGCTGCGACCTCTCAACACACTGGACGATCTTTGTCGACTAATGCAGTCTTACGTCAACGTGCGCCCCAGTGCACAAGGCCACCCGTCGGGTGTCAGCGTGCTGTGCGTGTCCTCTGAGCTGTGTAACCGGCTGGGAGCCTGCCACATCACCATGTGTGGTACCGGCATGCAGAGGTCAGCCCGGCATCACACCCACATTATTGTTCTGCTTGTGTAAGACCCTGATGGTCAGCCGGTTCTAAGTGCAGCTTTGCATCACAGATTTCTGAGCTAAATGCAGCACTGACCTCCTCACCTCTTTGTTCTTTGCAGATGTACCTTTAATGTGACACTGGAGCAGGCGATGATCTTAGCCAGGAACCACGGTCTGATGCCGCGCTGCATCATGCAGACCATGGATATAATGCGCAAACAGGTAAAGCTCAGGGGCAGTTGATCAGACTGAGACCCCTCAGGGTACTGTATGAGTTCACTACAAATCTAAAAAAAAAAATATTTTTGTTAATTTAAAAAAATTGTGTTTTGTTTGGAATGATTTGTTTGGCCAGCAAAACATTTGAAATGTTGACAATAGTATTGTCTTGGTACACATTTATGAAAGTTGATAATCACGTCCCGATTCCCTATAGAGTTAACATAACTGTTGGGACAAAATAGAAAATGGCGAAAAATCAAATCATCAAATAATAATCTGTGCTTTACACGATGTCCCCTCAGCATATGGTTTTCTCTTTTTCCAGGGAGCAAGAGTTGAGCTGTCTGCTAAAAACCTCAAGGTAATGGACCAGATGCCTCCATCATTCCCAAGGTACGGTATTAAACCATTTCCAGGCACCTCTTCAGCACATGACTGCGTGTACAGTCGTAGACGAGGCAGACGTTCCTCATTTCAAGTTTTTTTTTTCTGTCTTTTACAACAGGCTCTTCAAACTGTGTTTGCCGCCCTCAGATGGAGAATTCTAAGAAAACCGTCACTTCAGCGAACTCATCAGAGAAAGGGTGAATGTGAAATAGGAAGACATGATAAGAGATGACCATAACAAAAAGAGTCTCACCGCTTTCTTTCCAAGAGACACACCCATTGCCCCCCCGCTGCCCCGCTTACACAGGGATTAATCCACCATGGATACCACTAGAGTCTTCAGTGCTAAGTACAGGCTGATCAACGCTGTACAAATGACTGACTGTAGTTGCCAGGAGCATCTACAGTGAGACTGGTGCAGCCTGAAGCTCCAGACTATTCATGTACTGTTATACTGGCAAGCCACCCGCATAGAAGTAGTGTCGCTTTGGCTGTCTGTCTACACGAAACTGACAACTGGTGCAAAATGTTCACAACCCAAGTGAAAGGGAGATGTCAGTTTAAGGCGTCCTGCAGAAGACGTCTGCGATGATCACGCTCCGAACCGAGCGGTTGTTATTAACTGGATTAACCAAACTACCTATAGCTGACTGGCATCCTAAATGCACGTTATCCGTTTTTTGCCTTGGACTGCAACTCCAGAGAGCTGTCTCTCTCTCTCTCTTCTCTCTCTCTCGGTTTGGGCTGGTGTTCCCCAGGACTCAATGTTTGGACCCCGGGAGTAGTACAATACCCTGGTATTCATGTACGTCGGCTGGCTGGATAGATGCAGAAAGTCAAAGAATAGACGGAGAGATGGAAGTAGGGATTGAGGGACGGATGAAAAGACGAAAGATGGGGGGAGGGGGGCCTGCTCTTTCTTCAGCCCTTTGCATGTGGTTACTGTGCAATTACTGTAGGTTTAGTGTGAGTACTGTATTACTGCACTATATGAAGGATAGTTATTTATTGTGTCCGGAAGGAGCATTGTTATCCCTTACTTCTACTATTTCAGGTATTAAAGAATCTAAAAGCATTCCAGCCTACGTATTGAACAGTATTTAAAGGACCAATGGCATGCCTTTTTTTTGTTTTGTTTTGTTTTAGACGTAACTGCTTGTGTATGTTATTTATATGTATGGACTTTGATCACGTCAGGAAGTGTTACATTGATCTTCAGGGAGAGAAAAGGAGGGAAGATGAACAGAAGCTAGCGGATCAGAATCAGGACAAAGGAAACTAAAGCAAACCAGGCTGCTGGTTATTATGCAGCCAAGTCAGCAGGTTGTTAAATTATTAATATATTAATTCAAATGTACTAGTTGAAGGAATGCCTTCTGTTAACTAAGACATTATTTAGATTTTTTTTAATTGGTTTTTACATTGTCTTGGAACTGTTGTATTCACTGTGGGTATTAAAACAAGCACAATGATTGGTCCATTCAAGTTGCAGTGTTAGCAAAACGTACTGTAAAGCAGTTGATGGGTGGCGTCAATAAAGGGATCGTTTCAGGACCGAAACGCAGTAACATTATTTTACTGAAGATTTTTAATTTCTTGTAAATACAAACTGTAACAATGTCAGAGAATAAAAAGAAGATAGGATATGTCTGAGTAAGGCTATAAAATAAATTTGATTATTTTTTATGGAGATAATATAGTATATAAAACATTTTGTATTCAAGCCTGTGCATTTGAAGAGCGTAACCTCACTGACAACTTGTTGTGTTTGACTGTTGAAAAGGTCCGACGAGCATTTCATGAATCTCTCTCAACATGCTGCATTCATTAGGCCGATCACTTAGTCCTTTTTATTTATTTAAAAGAAGTCTGGTTCCAGATGAGCATGTTAATGATCTCTGCACTCCACCCCACCGTTGGCAGATATGACTGAGCAGATATTTGCATTGTTATCATTTCCCCTATCTCTAATCTGAGCGGTGTGCATTGTATAAACTCTGAATGCTGTATCAGTCCCCACAGTCTTTCTACGTGCGTGTCACGTTTAAATTAGCTAATGACTGCAGTATGTTGTTTGTAGCAGGACAAAAAAACATGTCACTGACGACACATTTATTGACATTATTCTAATGTTTTTTTCTTGTATATAGTATTATTTGCAATTTTATGTTGCTTGAAAATAACTGTACAAAGGATCTTTGTGGAATCTTTCTAAAATTATCATTGTAAATGCAATCTTAACAAGCTAGTAAATAAAATGTTCACAGTGTGATGATGTCTTTTTGTTGAAGTCCAACATAAAAAGCTAACCCACATAAAAAGCTAACCCACTCAGCTGAAGTGGTTTCCTTTACAAAAGTGTCCTGTTGATGTTGCCTTTGGTCTGCTGGGTTTTATTTCCTGTAGTTTCATGGTCACGACTTCAAAAGGCATCTCTTCGCCTGCAACACAACGTATCAGCAGGCAGTGACTAAGTGCTACTGGAAAAGGACCTCTGATTGAAGTAGTTTCTGTTTTCAGTCCACTTTGCTTTACGTCACAGTACATAAGGTCTTTGATCACCTCTTGTGTCTAACCTGATGTCTGTCAAGGGGAAGTTGCATTCACTCACGCTGATGTACATTATTTAGCCCACATCAGTTGGAAGCTAATTCGATTACATTGCTCTGCTTTCCAGTGCCCAGCTGAGTGCGGATATATTACTGTTTGTTTTATGTCTCCCTGCATGTTGACACATACCATCAAATTTCAGCAAATCCTCTTATGTGTAATTATTAGCCATCTCTCAACCAGAGGGCACACCTTAAAAAGCTCGACATAGTGTTCTGTTCCCATTACACTGACTGAAGTCAGCTGCACATGTGAATATTGCATGAACATGCATCGCCTCCTTTGCAGCTCTTTCTCTGGGGCTGGACTGAGGATGGGGGGTTATTTGGGGATATATCTTTAGACAACAACACACGTTCATTTCCCCCCAATAACACAGTGATCAATAAGTTGGGATTGTTTTGCTGACACAGCAGACCAGACGTTCAGTTTAACTTTGCACACACTGAGCCATTAAATGATTGCGGATAGACTCTGAATGGCTGGTGATCAACGTGATTAGACTGTGGAGTGAAAGCCGTGTCCATTCCCCACCTTGCTGTGTCTGTCATCTGGCAGGAAAGGCAAAAGCAGACACGGTGCAGTTTCGCACGATTATTGCAATTGGTTTCCTGGGGGAGGGTGGGGGGGCCGACAGCGACTGCATCCACCACACCAGCACACACACCCCTCAGCACCGGTGATGCGTCCCCGCGGCAAGGGCACGGACAACTCCTCGGTAGAGTCGTCTCGACTTTAGGATGGTGCAGAAATCTCTCAACGGCGGGGTCTACCCAACTCAAGCCGGAGAGAAGAAGCACAAAGTCGGGTTTGTTGGACTGGACCCCGGTGCGCCCGAATCCAGCAGGGATGGCGCGCTGCTCATTGCGGGTTCGGAAAGCGGCAAGAGGAGCGGCATCCTGTGCAGACCGCGGTCCAGCATCTCCGCCGGGAGACCCAGACCGTCGAAGAAAAACGCCAGCTATCGGAAACTACAGAATTTCCTGTACAATGCGCTGGAGAGACCGCGGGGATGGGCGTTCGTCTACCACGCTTACGTGTAAGTGGTGCTCGCGCTTCGGCCACGCATGTTGATCCCGTGGCCTGTCGGTCCGGGACTCGCCGCTGTTAACCGTGTCATGGTTGTTTTTGGGGGAGAGCTGCTGTGGAGTTTTGCGGGGTTTTGCGTTGATGCTGGTCAGATGGCGCATTTAAAAGGTGAACGTTGTCTGCGATGGCCCGATAGGAAGGATGTCACGTCACCTGCAGAACTCCTATGTTGCATTTTACAAGTTATGTTCGTGTCGTATTTGTCTGCTCGATCAGTTGAACTGTTTACGATGACGTAGGACATGCCAACAGTCGACGTGCGCTCACGTTTTACTCATGAGAGTCGTGTTGTGTTGCGGCAGCGGCGGTGAGTTTCAGCACCGCGGTCCGTGGACAGCTCCGCGCCGCGCTACTACTTCCACTAATTAACGTTGCAGCTCTGCACAGTGAAGAGGTCCACACACACACACACACACACACACACACACACACACACACACACACACACACACACACACAGGGAGTGTCCTGGATGCTATGGCTAGTAATAATCTGGGAGCGTCTCGTAGTCAGAACATGACACTTTGTGTGTGAGGCTGCATCCATGTCAGCCTCCGGTGATGCTGTCATGAATAATACAGGCTGCTGACCTCTGATCAGTGGTCAGCAGCCCTCAATGACGATCTGTGAGAAAATCATCCATTCATGTTTGCACTTTAAAGAGATACTGCAGCAATCTAGTGAAGCACTCCCATAACATGTGTGGGGAGGAAGAGGCAGATAGAAGCAGAGGATGAGACATCCACACTTTGATCCTTCATTTCCTCTAATGCCTCGTATGAAATGCAGCCCTTCTGTTAAAAATGGTTGTCATTATTTTTTCATTCTCGTAGCTCCTCCTGAGCCAGACATCAGTTTACTGTTCACAAGAGCTGATTAGTGCTCACGCGTCAGCCATCCTTTATGTGCAAAATCAGTTTTCTTCTAACACACGTATATATAATTATGTGCATGCTAGCAATTACAGATTGTAGCCTACAAAAGTCATCTCCATTCTCCAAATGAAAAGGTGGATATGCTGCTGTTGCCCTCCAGTCATGCCTGAATCCTTCTCTTTCAGTGATGGTGCATGCTTGGTAGTGAGCAGATGAAATGCCACGGCATTAAGGAATTCACTGTGCACAGCGTATCGGCTCCCCCGAGACGTCTGGATGCCCAGAAGTGAGCCTGTGCTTGAATGTGAAACCACACACACACACACACACACACACACACACCCTCTGGGTACTTTTGAAATATTAACCGAATAATGGCCAGCTAAAATTCCTTCTTTTCTATCTTTGATCTTCTTTGACCAACATCCATCTTAGCTGCTGGTGCTAACTTCATGGGAGAATCTAGTGCAGGCAGAAGTGATGTTTCTTCTATATAATCCAGCATTTAAAGCCAAACATACGGCCTTGTAAGAACAGGGCCAGAAGCGTGTGTGCTGCTAAAAATGAGTGGAAAAAGGGGACAGAGTCCCAATGATGCACCTACAGTTACACTAGATTAATTCAAAGTTCATACTTTGCCATCCATCCTGCAGAAGAACATCTGCCTCTATTCCATTTTTCTTATACATAATTCATTGCCACGACACTTCACTTAATCTCCCAACTCTTTTTACTTCCAGCCAGCTGATTTATAAAACCACCGTGTGCTGACTTCAGTCAAATCTCTCCCCTCCTCATCCATTCTTCTGCTTATCTCGCCTCCAAACGACAGCGTTTTGCAAACAAATTGACACCACTGCGTTTAAATGACAAAGAGCATGGCAAAACGTGTGCCTCTCAGACAACAGCTATTTCTTTTTGATGGCTGCACTCCTGAAATGTATTCAGGCAGGTATTTTGTCCCTCGGTCTCGTTTGTAGCGCCTGATCAATATGTGGAACATGAGCGCCTATATCTGGAGTGCTCTCTGTCATGCTGCCTCTCGTCTCTCTCTAATTATGTAGCTGTCTGAGACCGAGGCCACCATTGCCCTTGTGTTAAATCGCTGGTCCGACATCAGTTAAAGGGAGGAGACACAGTGGCCCACAGTCAAGGATATCCCTGTGGATCTGAATCTTGTGAAATGCTGCATGCATCGATTGAACATTTTTGAATCAGTGGAAGGGAAGGCTTTGAAAAATATTTTACAGCAAATGCTTCTTCCAACACACTGCTGTCAGAACAGCTTTGTTCACACACATTGTGTAATAAGGGATAATTTGATAGTTTGAAAAAAAAAGCCTTTTAATTTGTCAGGTTCCTGTTTCCAGCTACAGCTCAGCATCCTCTACGGATCCACCCCAGCGACTTGTATCTCTGATATCTCCACTGATTTGGCTTCAATAGGAGCCTCATTACTGTCTCCTCTTAATGGAAGCACCAGCTGTGTGAGGAAATTCAAAGGCCTCTGACAAAAGGTGTTAGTTCTGCACCGAAGTGGAACAAAGCTCTACCATGGAGAAAGACAGCAAAGAGAGGAGGGCAGACCAAAAAGGTTCAGGAAGTGATCGATCAGTGAAAACAAAATGAATGTTCTGGTAAACATTCTTCAGACAGATTGAGGACATGTTCCAGTTCACTATTCTGCTGAGCTGGCCAGCTGAAGACAAGGGAGAACTAAGGCGAGGACATTTAGCACGGAGATGATGGCTGCCAAGCCGTCGAGATGTGATCGAGTGATCTGTTCTCGAGGTTGAGAAGACTAGAGTTTTAATGAGAAATCCTGTAGTTGGGCTTTGGCAAGGATCATGTTCCCACTGCTTTGTTTGATGAAAAGCCCCAGAAAGCTGTTAGGATATTCAAATATTTAACAATGATGTCCCTCACGATGTTCACGGGAGAATGCACCTTTGTTTTCAACACACAAAGGGGTTTTGCTGCTGTTGAATAGTGTGTTTTAGATTTAAGGTTCCGACCTGAGTGACCCAGAGGCACAGAAATAAATAGGAGGACAAACATTTAACTGTTTTCTGCTTCCATTACACTAATACAAAAGAAAATGGCAATTGCGTTAGTTGTTATGGTGACAACACACCTCAGTGGGCCTGTGAAACGTTGTCACTGCTCTTCCTTTTTGTGCCCTCCTCTAGTTCGTCGCAGTCTAAATTTAGCGTGGTGAGTATGTCTGGTGTAGGCAATGTTGTGCTGAGGGGGGCAAATCAATGTCTCTTTATCTGCAGCTCAGGAGGAAATGCAGGCTTTTCTTGCTTCCAACAACAGCCCCCTTGATTGATCACATTCTCAGTGATGTCTTCTGGATCTCTCTGGCAACAAGTGGATGTGTGTGTTGCTGCCCGTGGCTGTTTGTCAACCGCAAGAAGGAATGTGATTTTCTGTCTTAAGTGGAGTTTTATTGGGGGCGACAGACTCAGCAATCCAAATGAGATGCCTTTAGAATCAAGCTCTATGGCAATGTTGCCCCGTGACCAGTCTGAAGAGCACTTTTTCAAGTCTCGGAATCAATTGCTTTCGTTTACTGGATTTTATATCAAGATCTGTAAAGCGATATCAAGCAATTACTTGTACATTGTCCGATTTATGTGTCTTTCCTCATTACTGTGGTTGCTCATAGGAAACAAGGCAAATTCCCAAACATAAAATTTACCTTTGCAGTGCCTTTTGATGATTTTATCAAGGCATTTCTCATGGTACACTTATATACATGAACATATACATTAAACATTATACATGGCAAAAAATAGGTGAATGAAGAGGAATTTGTTATCTGAATGTGGTTCTTTTAGATGTATTTCAGGAGTGCCTGGGGTTTGCCTTTCCAATATGTTACAGTAAGTGTTCATGCAGTGTGGGACTCGTACTTACGTGGTCTTGGTCTTGACTCGATCTTGGCCTACCTTAGTCTTGGTCTGGACATGGACTTCACCCCTCAAAGTTGTTACAGTCTTGACTACAATGCTGCTCTATGGTCAGGTGTGTGTGTGTGTGTGTGTGTGTGTGTTTGTGTGTGTGTGTGTGTGTGTGTGTGTGTGTGTGTGTGTGTGTGTGGAGACCTCTTCACTGTGCAGAGCTGCAACATTAATTAGTGGAAGTATTGCCACGGCGAGGAGCTGTCCAGGGACCGTGGTGCTGAAACTCACCAGAACTCTCGTGTGTGTGTGTGTGTGTGTGTGTGTCTGGTATCTGAGTGTTACTTTATCATAAACAGCTGATCTTTCTATTGTTGGGTTAATAGAATGAAAACGATTGAGTAATAGTTAAGTAATAATACATTTGGAAATGCAATACATTATTAGTTGATTTGTTTTTTATTTAATATGTTATAGTTTTCTTTTGTGATTGCTTACACACTTGATGTGGAATTTGTCTCAGTGTGTCAAACTCTACACACAAATAAGACACACCCCAGATAAACATGTCAGTGTTCAGTGTCAAAATGAATCTCTGTAACCAAAACCCAGAGATCCATTTTCATACAGCCTGCAACAAAATGATGCACACCTGATCCATTTGAACGACTTTCAAAGTTACAACACACTGAGTACATTATACAACACACTGCTCTCTTTTGTCCTTTATTTAGTATAATACATTTTCATTTTTACAGAACATCTTATCACATTAAAATGAAACAATAAAAAGACTTCAGAAAATGTATGCACCTTATTATTTTTTATAGTGCCAGTTTTTACACCAATAGAAAAACCCAAAAGAGAGAAAAGAGTAGAGTAACAGGACAGTATTACAATGCTACGGTTTAACGCAGTGTAACAAAAACAACTACAGTGTAATGGTGAACCAAAACAAATGTTATAGTAAGTGATGCTGTAGGGCAGGGTTCCCCAATTAGTTTTCACTGAGGGCCAAATTATGCCAAATTATGCCCAGGTTGCCAAGTCGAGGGCCAAATTGTTTTTTTTTATTGGACCACTAAACATTGTTTTATGTGCAAATGTTATTATTGTTGCTGCTATTATTTGAAGTATTATTGTTGTAATGATTAGTACTACCAGTGGTAGTTGGTTGTAGTAGCAGATATTAGTAGTAGTCATAGCCTGTGTTGAGGGACAGATAAAAATGTACGCTTGAAAGAAAATAAATCCAATATCAACGATTTATTTATTTTAATGCCCCTGGAGAATATTTTGATCAACAACAAAAAACAACAGCACTACAGAAAGTGGTGCACAAGAGGAAAACAATATTGTATAACAGTAGAGTTAATGGTTTTTGTTTGCAGCGTCTTGCTTTTGTCTTGTAATTTGCAGACGGTCCTTGCGCACTCGCCCGGCTGCCGGCTGCGCATAGAGATCAATGTTCTCCGTTCAGCTCGGAGGACAGCTGATTTATGTAAAAAATCTGTGTTTTGGTGCTTGTAGCTCGTAGTCTCTGATATTACGCTGGGACAGAGGCATCATTTGTGTTTGAAAACGTTTCTCTTCAGATATATTCATCCCGAATCTGTGAATATATTTTCAACTTTACCGACTCTTTATTTCACCTTATGGCAGGTCATTAGTTAGTCACTGGGTGCGCACGGGCCGGACACTTTGCTCTTGCAGGCCGGATTTAGCCCGCAGGCCGCTAATTGGGGATGGCTGCTGTAGGGTTTGGCCTCATCACCTCATCCAGACCACAAACTGTCTCCATGCTAGCTTCACATCTTACCTGAGGTCTGAGCACTGAATGGTCCTTTCATGTGTGTTTGTTGCCAATTCCAGGTATGTTTTATGTTTGTGTTTTCTCAATGATTGCAAGGGATTTCATTCTTGAACGTGTCAAATGTAACAAGAAGTGTGTTGTGTTTTGAAGTGCGTCGAATCAGAAAATGTGTTTGTATTGTTGGTGCCTTTGTTCAGTGCATTGTTACACATTCGCTGTTCACAACTAGAATAGAAATGTTGCACAAAGACATAATGAAAGCTAGATTTCTCACAGAGAGCCGGATAAAAAGATTGACATCATTCGTGTATCTGTGCAGGACTGTGTCTTGAACTCCTTCTTTAACAGAAAACTGTCATATTAGCAGACAGTTTGTATCGTACACAGTCACTACATCACAGTCTGTCTCTGTATGAGCGAGAGGTGTAAACTAATTGTTTGACTGCTTAGGGAGGCAGTTGCTGCCCCTCTGCTTTTTCAGCAAGTGTCCTCGTTAGTAGGTACTGATGAGCTTGGCAAGGCCGGGTCAGGAAAGTTGCATAAACTGATGTCCACTTGCAGCGAGCCAGCTTCTTTGTCCAACATTTCTTATTCGTATTTTCATATGTTAAATGAACACCAGAGATCTGCTCCTCTTTCCACAATCCAACTCCCACATCAGTATACATATACAGTAAACATATACAGTGGAAGGGATTTTGTGCAGTTTCATAGTGCATCTTATGGATTTGCAAGCTACAGCAAAGTGATATCAGTCAGCCAGTTAAGGTCTCAGCAGGATTATGACTTCCTATTTATGGATGTGTTTCCAGTGCAGCTACATACAACAATGTTGGTCTTCCTATAGCTTCTACATGACGACGCTGGTTCAAGAGCAACCTGGCAGTTAAACACTGAAACTGAGTGACCTTGAATAGAAGAAAACTAAACCTTGCTATCTATAATACTGTGTTGCTGATTTAAACCAACAAAATCTATACTGACTATAATTCAAATTTAATTATAACACTTTTCAATGGATTTAAATTAAAACTATCCAGACAAGCTGCACATTTAAGGCAGAATACAACAAAAGTGTTCTTGACACATAAAGAGCTCATTTTACCAAGCAAGCATTGACTGCTGTAGCCATCAATAATGTATGAGACGCCAAAAACGTACATGCGTGTGCTGAGTTGAACTCAGTCCAAACTATAAAATGCACATAGCTGCTGAAGCCCGTTTGGCTTCATGCCTCTGAAGAAGAATGATAAAGCATAATTATAAAGCATGAGCTCGTCTACGGACCTTGCCATACCACACATACCATTGATCTCTGCCGCTTCATTCTGATTGGCTGGCAGCCAGCGGCCGCTGCCAAGTGTTTGATAACAGAAACTGCAGCAGCAGGAAAAAGGGAAATGAGGTGAGCCGCAGTTCTGGTAAAAAAAAGAAAGTATTCCAGTGAGGATTGATGAGGGTCCTTCATAAGGATGAGTGGGGGACTGGATGATGGAAAGTAAAAGCTTTCTGAAAAGTGAAGCCAGGGTTGAAGTGCCTTAAACTTGCATTCTCTCTGCTGGCCATTAGGGGGCGACTCCTCTGGTTGCAAAAGTCTGATTGTATAGTCTATATAAGTATATGAGAAAATGACCTTGCTTCTCACTTGATGTATTACCTCAGTAAACATTGTAAACATGAGTTTATGGTCTCAATCTCTATTTCCATGATGTAGCATGATGTTCATTTAGTAAATTATGGTCCATTTAAAGTCAAATATACCATAAAGCATACCCTGCTTTTGGGCGTGGCTACGTTGTGATTCCATTCGCTACCATGGCTTCGCTACCATTGCTACCAAAAGAAGATTATCGAATTTACCTTTAATGGCAGCTGCTTATCTCAATCAGCCAACTCTCACTCATCTCATACAGTAGCTGATATAGTGGTAAATGAGATCATTTTAGTGTAGTGTAACACCTGATCTTGTACTCAGGAAGGTACTTTCTGACAGTATCTGTAATGTTTGTTGCATGTTTTTAAAATCCTGCAATGTCCCGTGTTGGGTTTCAGCAGGCATTCTCCATTAGCTCTGCTTTGGATTCCTTCCAGTAGATCTTTTCTGAATAAATTCCCTTAGGTCGAGTCCTGCTCGGCCTCTTCCTCTTGGAATCACATGTTCTGTTCCATCCTCGTCGGATGCTCTCGGCCAGTCTTCTGGGGGTGTGGCTACAGTGTAGATTTTCTTCTAAATCACATCACTCTGCATACAACCATGTACCATCTTCTTTTCTTTTTGTAGCTGAAAGCTGAGTCATTGTTTTCTTGATCTTTGAACATATTTCCACTTGTTTTTCAGAGATGTCTGTACCATTATTTACCAACTTACGTAGAAAACATTTAACAGCACTAATGACTTATCGACAATGCAGAAGGTGTTGTTGTCGTCTCATTAGATCTGCCACTCAGCTGATGTTACTCCACGTTCAACACTCACAGCTGACTGGATATCCTGTCCTCTTGTGTGCAAACAGATGTGCGTATGGTCACTTAACGTTGCATATGTGTAACTGAATTAGATTAATTCGATCCATCGCCTGCCTTCAATTCATCTTTTAGGCTTTCCTTTTTTTTATTATTAATCCTTACTGAGCTGCAGCTGTTTATGCAGTTTGGCTCCTTTCCACTAATGAAATGCCACCCAGGTTCTGCAGCTCTAATTCCTCATTCAGTCTCCAACCATATCCACTTAAGCCTTAAAATTGATTATGGATGGCAATCGGTCTTTATGGGATATTATTGCAGCACAAGTTTATGGTCTGAATCGCTAAGTTCAAGTCTTCTTATACAACATGATATTCATTTAGTAAATGATGGCCCAATTAGAGTCAAACAGACCAGAAAGCAGGGTATGCTTTAGGGTGTGTCCACCTTGTGATTGACTACTATAACGTTGCTACTGTCACTAATTGACCTTGACCTTGAATTATGAAGCTAAATTTGTAAACAGCTCCACACCAGAAGCCAGATGGATCCGGATGCGGTAAGGTTGCTGCTCTCCTCTGCAGTCCAAATATGACTACTTCTCTTCACTTGTTGCATAAATCCAAGATGGCACCGGCCAAAATTCCTAGCCCAAGGCTTCGTGACGTGATGATTACACCAGCTTCTTATATACAATCTATGGTTTCTCTAGTCTGTTGAACTTCCTGTATCTTAAATGTAAGAGTGACACACCCTTTCTTTGTTCCTGTCTCTTCCAGCTTCCTCTTGGTCTTCTCCTGCCTCATTCTTTCAGTCTTTGCCACTATCAGAGAGTTTAAAAATAGCTCAGAGAGTGCCTTGTACATCCTGGTAGGTATCATTTGTTGTAAGCCTTTGCTGCATATACACAGTCATGCCACAGGGGTAGGTCCAGCGTTTTGGTTTATTCCACAGGAAATTGTGACCATCGTGGTGTTTGGAGTGGAGTACATAGTGAGGATATGGGCTGCCGGCTGCTGCTGTCGATACAGAGGATGGAGAGGGAGGCTCAAATTTGCCAGAAAGCCGTTCTGTGTCATAGGTGAGGAAACAACACGGCCGTGTTGAGTTTTGCTTGCTGAAGATCATAACACTGTATTTTTCCATTCCTTCAATTTTAATATGCTGGAGGCTTTCAGGATATGAAAACCATCTTTGTTATGCTTTCTTGCGATTATCTGTTGCCTTGAGGTCATGCTAAAGACAAGGTGAAATGAAATCTGTAGCCATAGAAACCTCAATTAAAATTCAACACTTCTATATTGCCCTTTATTACTTGGAACAACTTTTGAATGACGCAAAAATTGGCCCTTATTGTGCACAGCAAAGTGTTGTTAACTCCGTCTGATTAGATTTTCCCTCTCTCTCCAGACATTATGGTGCTGATAGCCTCAGTATCCGTACTGGCAGCTGGATCCCAGGGCAATGTCTTCGCCACCTCAGCCATCAGGAGTCTGAGGTTCCTGCAGATCCTGCGCATGCTGCGTATGGATCGGCGAGGAGGCACCTGGAAGCTGCTCGGCTCTGTGGTTTACGCCCACAGCAAGGTGACACCATTTACGTGTATCTGTAGAGGGTCATGAGGGGTCCAAACTCCTTTCTCAATTTTAGGTTGGTCATGAGTCTGCCATGTTGGGTGTTCAAAACCACATCTGATGCAGTCAAATTAACTGCACTGAAATTTGCATAGGATCAGGTTTTTCGACCAAAAGGTTATTAATTTAATTCTATTCTATGAGTTATGTCTCTGGTCTTCAATCTCAGACTGTCTGCTATCAGTGATTTAAATAAGCCCAAAAAAGTGAGGGGGGACATGTCCCCGCCATCCAGGGATGGAAGTTATTTCCTTGGGTGGCAATAAAAAATTCTGGACTGCGGCCTCCTTCACATGTTCTTCATCGAGCTGCAAGTACACACCACTAGTCCGGCACGTTAGAGGGGCAGGGGCTCAAATTCATAATTCATATTCTTTTTTTCTGCTGAAGACATGGGACCAAAGACATGGGAACTTGACCGTATTCCACTGATTGCCTTACTAGCTAAAGGTAGCCTCGCTAGTCGGCACATTTCAAGCTGCTACTCTCTAGGCTACCTGCCAAAAACTGTCACTGTCAAGCAATTCCTAAGTGAAGCGCATTAATATAAAACAAGAATGAACTGTATTTATTGGCTACTTAATTTGGCCACAGACCTGATGACTGATGTTTCCTTTCAGAGGCCCTCACACACACAGGTAGGGAGTTTACAGGTATCGCTCAGGAGCACCTGATATTTTCATTCAATCCATCCGTGCGGACAGGGGCTCATGCCCCGATTTTATCTAAGTGTGCCTTCAGCCTTTAGCCACATGAAGAACTGAATTGTTAGTCATCACAGATGATCTGGTACACACATATGGTGCCATGTTTTAGGTCTAAGAGTATTCTATCTGCATGTGGGTTTAAACATAAAAGTGCTGTATTTTCCACTTTGTGTTCCACAAGTGATTCTGTCAGGGTGAGGAGACATATATCTCTCCAATTCATTTAAATGAGCTTTAAAATTGTGTGTGTGTGTGTGTGTGTGTGTGTGTGTGTGTGTGTGTGTGTGTGTGTGTGATGTATGAGAGGGAGAGGCCGGGCGTATGCATGTACTGAGGGAAATAAAGACGTTTATGAAGTACTTGGTTTGCCACAGAGGACATGCGACTCATATAATCCAATATTATTACAGAGAGGTAATTTAATGAAGAAAAAAAAAACAATTACTGAGGTTTCATCACCACTTTGCAAGGCATCTGAGATGACACATTATTACTTTCGATTCGCTGATGCACATTGTACTGTTTTCCCCATAGGAGCTCATCACTGCGTGGTACATAGGCTTCCTGTGTCTCATCCTGGCTTCCTTCCTGGTCTACTCTGTGGAAAAGGAGTCAAATGAGGAGTTTGACACGTATGCCGATGCTCTTTGGTGGGGACTGGTAAGAAAAACACTACAGTGTCCACATTATAGTAAAAGAGAAAGCCTTCTGTGATCCACACCACCTAACTCAAGTAGTGACTTGAATTGATCTTTTCACCAGATCACTCTCACCACCATTGGTTATGGGGATAAGGTTCCCAAGACCTGGAATGGACGCTTGCTGGCAGCCACATTCAGCATGATCGGGGTGGCCTTCTTTGCTCTCCCTGCTGTAAGTACGAAGGCTCGTCAGGGCATTTTGAACCCAGTGCCATTGGCATGAGCGTAAGCGTAATCAGTAAGTGCTGATTGGGCATTGCCTGTATTCATTAAGTCTCTATCCATCCAGGCGTTCAGCGCTCATTGATGAGGTGTAACTACTCCGTGAGGAAGAGTGTATCCAGCTGTGAGATTCATTACATCACTTTTCACCATGAAAGACCAACCCGACTGAATAATTGGACGCATGCGAAATGAATTGAATGAACCTTATTGGATTAGTTGCCATTGATCCATGCTCAAAAAGAGCACGAGTCATTTATATGAAAATGGCAAATTATTTCGGCATGCAACTTTGCTGATCTGGTTCAGTCGCAACGCTCTCGTTACAAGCTCAGATAATATAATAATATAATTACACACTAGCTCGTAATTAAACAACAGCTTTAGCAGCTACAGAAGTTGGTGAACATTGGTGAGCATTTAGCAACTAAAGAGACAGATATTTCCATCAGGAGTTCACAGAGACCAAAAACAGGCTAAAAGGAGAGTTAATATTGGACTTACATCTCCAAAAACACCACCCCAATGCTAATGCTAATGCTAATGCTAATGTTGCTCCGTGTCTGCTGGATGCTAAGTAGCTACAGTTGTGGTGGGTGTGTCGGGAAGTGAAGCAGTCAGTCTGCTGAAGTGCATCTTGATCTCGATCCCTTCAACTGTCGTTTGGCAAAATATCAGCTTTATGGTAAATGTCAGGGTTGCTTGGTGCACTGCTACCAAATGGCCTATGTTATTATTTGTAACAAAATCGTGACTAATTAGAAGTACATAGTGCTGACATATATGTGTGGTTTCTGGTCCTTGCATTTCTAAGAGGCAACAGCTCAGTAAAGTACAGCAGACATATCCTTAGGTGGAAGCAATAAAACTAACAATCATGTCTCATAGACTCAGTGAACCAGCATGCTCAACACCAGGGCCCTGGAGCTGCAGCACCACACAGAATGCCTCTTATTAATTACACCGTTGCTTCTCTTGTTATGAGCGCTGTGATATATTGGAAAAACGATGTGCAGTACTTTATATGATAATGTGCAGCCACCTTCTTTTATGATCCTAGTCCAGTCTCTCAGAAAAATAAAGCACTCTGAGTGAGCCAGTGTGTGACTGTGTTAGACGGTAGAAGTAAGCAAAAAGCTTCTTCTGAATCCACCAAACTCCGCTCATTTCCCTTCTCATCTCAAGATTAGAAGACATCACACTCAGCAGCACGTTTTCAGTTAGCAGCTAAGATCTGTTTGGTCGATTACATAAAAAAAAGACAGTCACTGCTTTTGTTACCTGTTGGCTTTGCAGACATGTGGAAATGTGTGATATTATTAGATCTTTTGGTTGGATTTGAGCACTGCTCACTGTTGTGGAAGGGGTCGACAAAGTATTGGAGGAGTTGATGCAGTTCCAACTCTTGGCCAGTAGAGGTCAACAAATGTAACTGATCACTTTATGGGCTCTCTGTGTTACACAGGGCATCCTGGGTTCTGGCTTTGCCCTCAAAGTCCAAGAGCAGCACAGGCAGAAACATTTTGAGAAGAGACGTAACCCTGCAGCAGGCCTCATCCAGGTGAAGGGAAAACTCTAACAACACCACATTTTTCAAACTGACATCATCTCTGCTTTGTGCTCCTGACATAAGTGTTTTATTTCTTCATCCAGGCTGCTTGGAGGTTCTATGCGACTAACCTTTCCCGTACAGACCTGCTGTACACTTGGGACTTCTACGAGCAGACTGTAGCTGTCCCGATGTACAGGTAGGTGATAAAGCTGTCTGAGTAGCGCTGTACATTATTCAGCATTTTCATCAAATGCAACTGTTTTTTCCATATCACATTCTGCCACATCACTAAACCGGGAAGCCGAGTGGAAAACTGAGCCTGCAGAGTATCCTCGTCTTATTGTATTGCAAACTCCCTTGTTGAGTCAGATACTACTGTCTGTTGTGAGGAATCACATCCTGATTCCTCACAACAGACAGTACAGTACACACCCACACTTTTCACTTTCTGCTTTCATAAGGCAGCTTTCATTTTGCAATAATGAGGCTGGTGTCCCGGCCAAAACTCCTCTCTTGTCTTTAAAATATTGAAAAGACAAACTGCCATACGGTAAATCAGTCTGATTTGCGGTCCAATTATATGAATCAGCAAATAGGTCGCCTTGGAATTCCGATTTCAGCCTTTTTTCTGTCTAGAATTAGAAAACCTGGACAGAAGCCATTTCCAAACAGAACAGACAAGCATTCTGTCCTGATTGGAAATGGCTTCGTGTTCGGTTTCATTTCAATAGTAATATGAGGTGAAAAGGTGATGACCAGCAGAATAGATAGCTACCAAATGAAATGGAATTATTTTTCAATGCCCGACGGCGAGCTGTAGCAAACAGTGAGTTAGTGAAAGTGACTTGACAGAAATGCTCTTTGTCTCTTCGCAGACTTATTCCACCTCTGAATCAGCTGGACCTGCTGAGGAATCTGAAGGGCAAGTCATTCAGGTAGAAACATGATGAGGCTGCTGCTGCTGATCTCACGATGACGAGTTCAGGATGCTGATAATGGGGATAATAGTGGTGATGATCATGGTTATTAACGGTGAAGCAATAATCCAATAGAAATCCACACCCTCAAACCACATTAAAGCTACACTTGTCAATGCAATCCCAATTGTGAACAGGTAATTGTAATGAAGACTAGTGACATAGTGGAACATTTCAAAGGTGAAGAAAGAGGTAATAAAAACCATACGATTTGGTGAAGGAGCTTGTTTCTGCTGCCCCCAAGTGTTCAAAAACGTAAATTATTGCAGGTTTGAATCATTTTCATACCCAAATCAAAGAGAACATGTTAGCTTAAAGCATTAAACTTATTTTCTTTTTAGCATTAAAGCATGTAAACATGTTCTTGTAGTAACATGAAATACTAGATATAATAATAGAATAGTAATAATAGAAAAGTATGAACCAGAACAGAAGAGCACATTCTCATGTGCTAATCCAGTTCAAGCCTTACAACATTTCGACATTCTGACTTCCACCGTGTAACAGCTGATGCCTTCTCTGCTCACAGGAAGGATTCTAATGCAGAAACCTCTCCCAGGTCTGTGATCTGATCAGGTTTTCATCTCTCTTCACCTCCCTTTGGCTTCCCCTCAAATCTGCTCTTAGCTGCTGCTGAGGCACTCTTCTTGGGGGAGTGTGTGTGGGTGTGTGTGTTTGTACAGTGTGTTTGTGTGTGTGTGTGTTTGTGTGTGCGTTAAGCACCTCCTTCAAGAACGGTCATGCTGCATTTGCTCACATGATGCTCAAAGATCAGCTCCCTCTCTTAATTATTCACCAATAAGCTGTTCTTTGATACTTCAGCATTACCTCTGGGGGGGAAAAGTGATTTTGAACACTTTGACAACCTTGCTTGATTTTGATCACATTGTTCTTGACAAAAGAAACAAGTGTAATTATTGACAATGAAGTAACACTTTATCATGACTTTATAAGCCATTTGCACATTTTTTCAACTCGGATATTAAAAGGAAATCTGCCATAAAAAGCCATTTGAAAGATACTAGTGTTGCATTCCAATGAATTCTGCGTGTGCAAAAATAACAAAAGGCAAAGACCTTCTTAAGTTCTCATTTATGATATGCAAGCTGGTTGCAAATGCATTATAAATTATAGGTACAAATAAAGTGTTACATGCATCACAGTATGGCACACACACTGCTGTTTTTGTGACTGTATCCACTGCTACTTTTGTTTTTGTGTCTCCTCTACTGCCCACCACTCCAGTAGTGAAAATGCACACAAAGACAGACTTTGCGGGTGCTGTCCGAGAAATATTAGGTATTCCCCTGCCCTGCAAGTCTGTGTGTCGCCCTCCATTCATACCTCTGTTCCTCTCCTTCTTTAAAGAAACACAAGTGAATGTAGAGGTATCACAGAATAAGGACTTTTGAAAATAAAAAATCACTTAGTGAACAATAGAATCTGTCTACTGCAGTTCTACATAAAATATCTAATCTGCCTACACCTTTTACGTTTTTCTCTGAAAAAAAACAAAAGCACATGTACATCCCGGTTTTTGCCCTGTCACACTTGATTCATGGTTTCTGTTTAGAAGTGTCTTTATGCAATTGATTTGCTTGCCGCCTTGTTTTTATTTCGCCTAATCAGCACTTGTAAACTTCTGTTCAGCAGGCGAGGTGCATATTGCTGAGCACCAATAACAAAGCGTTTCCTTTGAGTGATTCCCGTGTATCGGGCGGAGCGTACCATGGTGAATTGTTTTGCATGATTTGTGTTCACTTTTTGCACACAGCGAGACTACAGGCTCTTCCTTTTTGAGACGTGCACTGTCACTTTGCTTCCCATGCATGCTCGCTTGTAGCTTCCTGCTGCTTGCCTGACCCACTGAATGCAGTATGTTCGTATGTGGCCATGGCTCCTTCTGCTGTAGGACATTGCCCAATTTTACGTTTCTGCTGAGGTAAGAATTCTTATCACATCACTGCTGATTTTGACAAATTCTCAAGATTACAGATTAAGGCTAAGCAACAAAGCAGTAGGATAAAGTTAGATACAGAGAGCTGTTTAGTTTAATTGAATGATGCTGTAAAGACAAGCAGTTAAGCTGGTTGCATTTCCCTTCTCCATAATTCCCCGTGTAGTCGGAAGGCCAGCCTGAAAGACAAGGTGTTCCCCAGTCCTTCCAAGTCTCCCATGGGCAAGAAGTTCCAGTCTCCAGGGCCGGAAGACGGGGCCGAGGCGAGTCCCAGCAAAGTCGCCAAGAGCTGGAGCTTCAATGAGAAGAACCGAGGGCCAAAGCAGTCCTTCAGATCCCGGGGCAGCACCGCCCGGCAAAACTCAGAGGGTGAGGGAACTGCACACATCACATGGGAATGAGTTAGAAGCACAGTTCCCACTTTAACTTATTTTGTTTTACAGATAGCGACTTCTCAATTCATCACAGTAAAATCAATTCTATATTTTCTGTATAATTCTATACATGTCAAGCTGGAAAGTATTTGAAACACTATAAATTGTTTGTTTAATAATAATAAGAATACATTTTATTTAAAGTGCCCTTTTCATCCTAAGATCTCAAAGGGCTACAGGTTAAAAGCAGTTTTGTTAAAAATAAAAATAAAACGTTTTTTTTTTTTAGTTTAAAGGAATAGCTCAGTATTTTGGGAAATAGTCACTTTCTCTCTAGCTGTGCTTTTAGAAGGAGGAGTTGATGGTGCTTAACTAATTGCAGTCAAGCCTGTCTTTAAGATGCAGTCGTTGTGCAGGTAACGCTGCTACCTAGTTTCTGGTGCATGCATTCATACATACGAGGGAGACCGGTTGTGTTTGAAATCACTCACTCATTCATTACTCACTATCCAGGGAGTTCTACAGAGGACTATAGTGAGTAGTGAGGGATTTCAGACACAGCCAGTGAAATCTACAGGCAACATCCCAACGTAGTGCTGGGGAGAAGGAGGTCCGTCCGTTTGGATGTTGGTATCCAGCCTTCATGTGTTGCTAGACAGCCCGGCTGCATCCATGTGTCATCCAGGCCACTGTGTCACCGTCAAACAAACCGACATCTCTCTGTCACCATTTCTTTGCCTTTTCTTTTGTTAAACAACTTTGAACCAATTCTCATTGGTTGTTTTTCTTTTCCCGCTTCATGGCATGTTAAAGTGCTGATTGAAATGAAGGATGAAGACTTTGGACTGAAGAGTTCTCCAGGTCAGACAAGTCACCGTGACATGTCTTCACTTTAGACTGTGATATACTCTGTAATGTCTATATAGTTTACCAGATATGTTACATGAGGATTTTTTAACATATGCAGTATGGTACATGTAAATGTAAGAGAAGAGAGGGCAGCCCTTTCAAACATGAGCCAGAAATCATTTGGTGGACTCCACATGTTCCCATGTTTGGAATCGATTTGTCTGCCATTGTCATCCTGCTAGAATCCATAACAAATCTCTGCCCATGTCTCTGCTCTCTCTCTCTCTCTTTTTGCAGGAATTGAAGGTTTAATAAGTAAGGGATATTTTGTTGGTTGGCTTTATGAGGGAAAATAATCAAAAGAAACGTCAGCTTCACCGGTCTGAGAAACCTGCATGTTGAAATCTGCGGAGATTTGTACACTTGACATGAACCCTTTATTTTTTCGCTCTCAACATTGACTGAAGACTGAAGCATGATACTAGCTGAGAACAAGCATGTGCTAATATTAGGTTTATAAGAACTCCATATGGATGATTAAAGTGTTTATCTACACTAGCGGTAGACCTAGTCAATCCTGGGTTCAAGTCAAGTGGTGCCAAGATGATCAAAAATCAACCGAGAGACAAAATGCCCAAAAGGCCCGCTTTATGTTGCATGAAGAGGCCTCACTTTCCCTACCAGAACATCATCCAATTCCCCATTGGAACTTGACACCTTTGCCTGTATACAATACGTTTGAAAATCCATAGATGACAATGCTAAACTCGGTATAATTGGTAGTGGGAAGAGAGTACTTGTCATTAAAGGTTTTAGTAAAAGCTTTATCCCATCAGCACTATCCTTCAATTCTGCACCAAGTTCTTTAGTTTTCTTCTGTTGTTCCACAAAGCCCGCTCACTATGCTCACAAACTGGCTTGAAACTAACTTGGTAATTGAATTTTGCATCTTTTCTGTAAAAGCTAAAAGCAACAGCCCTGCTTTGCTTCTGCTGTGGACACGGGGCTGGTGGAAGCAGATTAAATATGCTTTAAGAGTGTTCTCTCTTTGCTCTGTAGAGGCGAGCCTCCCTGGAGAGGAAATTGGTGATGATAAGAACTGCCACTGTGACTTTCTCAGTCAAGAATTACCTCCAGGCTTGAGGGGTTCAATACGAGCAATCTGGTAAGGATTCACCTTAATACCACATTTTAATGATTCTGTAATTTAGGCAGTTTGTGTTTGCTTTGCTTTTCCTTCACTTAGTGGTCATCAGTGGTGCAGGTTTTATTACTTCTGATAGTGGTAAAAGGGTAACTTTTTAATTTTACTTAACAAATGAATTTGATTTCTGTTATTCCGCTAAAAAGAAATCGGGTGATGCAAGAAGTCAGGTAATTGTCCAGATAATAATCTTGATGGTGAAAAAGGCACTTTTAATTTTGATGTAGGGGTATCCTTTCTGCTACTACTTTACTCAGAGGAGGACCTAACACTTGTTTCTATTTTTTTTTTGCTCTTACTTTATCGGCAATGATATGTTGTGATGTCTTTCTTTTGACAAATGTACTTATAGTAAGTCACTTTGGACAAAAGCATCTGCTAACTGCCCTAAATGTAAATGTACATTGTTATTGTCATGACTGGAAACCGCAGGAAAAGGCAGGACTCAAAAAGGAAGTAAAACCTGCAAGAAGAAGGCAAAAACGAGGTCAGGAAAAATCACAAAAAGCTGGAAGAACTAACTGAGAATTGCTGGAAACGCTTGACTCAGGGGACAAAGACAAACTGGGACAGAGACAAGGGAACATAAAAACTTTGTCCCAATCCAGCGGCCGCATCTGTCTGCGACAAGGCTGTCCCATTTCAAAGACAGCTGAGAAATACTTCCTTCTCTTCCCCTGGTATCTGAGGATCCAACCTTTGACCTATAGTGGGAATTTGAGAGGACTCACTTTTGTTTTTTCTCTCCAAATACAGTGGTTCCATCTAATCTGGCTGACACATCGGCCTGTTAACAAGCTGAGTGGTTGCTTCTCTGCTTATGTTTCTTGCCCCTTGGACTTACTTGTAGATCCAAACCCAGATCTCAGCATTTAATTAAGAGTTTGATAATTATGTAATTGCCTTTTTAACAGTCAAAGTAGGGGAGGTGTAGTTAACGCAAAATGATGGCTGCTTCAGTTTGAGGGTTGCTGTATTGTGTAAAACATGATGGTGCTTCAGTGTTATTAGTAACACCAGTTCATTGTCAAAATTGCTGTGACAAAGACGGACTTGTGCCTTCTCTGTGTGTCAACCCTCAGCATCATGAAGTTTCTGGTGTCAAAGAGGAGGTTCAAAGAGAGCCTGCGGCCTTACGATGTCATGGATGTGATCGAGCAGTACTCTGCGGGTCACCTGGACATGCTGTCTCGCATTAAGAACCTGCAGTCCAGGCAAGTGAACGTTCGCTGTACGCTATATAACAGTTTAAATCACTGGGAGCCTAAATGTCAGGATGGATGTGGAGGAAACACTTTATTATTTCTTTAGTTCTATACTATTTATATAGTATTATTTGAATAGTCATTTTGTTTGTTTGAATTCAGTACAACAGCAGAGATGAGATCCAGTCGTGTATTTGTGGTGTTGCTGGATACACACATGTGGTGACGCTCAAGTCACTGAGTTGCCTGTTTCATTTCTCCAGCGACATGTGTTGTATTCAGATGTTTGGAACATTTGGAACATTTAGAAATCAGAAATGCGGTTCACTCCTTCAGCTTTTGAATGCGTCACAAATTCATTCCAGATTAAAAAAAACGATGTCTAATTCACATTGTTTCCTCCCGCAAATGAGCCCCTCACATGTTTAACCCCTAAAGGTCTAACAAGTGGAATATATATATTCCAACAGTGAGCTACATGCACTCTCCATCCACAAAGCAAGACAGACTCACCGTACGTCTTGTGTGGAATATATTGAAACTTGGTCTCCATAGCTGATGTGATTCCCACGTTGCTTCATTCTGCATTGCCCTCATATCGTCTCTGTGTGCCTTGCCAGGATAGATATGATTGTGGGGCCCCCTCCCCCATCAACACCTCGCCATAAGAAGTCCACTGAAGGTCCTAGGTTAGGTTAATAGACTGCACCTCTAGAATGACCATTTTACCAGCATTATGCCCCATTGTACGAATATCGAAGCAGTTACATGCTACCTTATTATTTTGATTGACGGAACCCCTTTTGAGCTCAAGCCACTTGACCGGTCTCATTTAGCTCGATGATACATGCTGAGATGAAGCAAAGGTTAAGGATTTTAAATACAATCCAGAAAAGGGTTTGATAAACACGTTTACGTGCAACATTTTGAGGAAGTTGTGCAGTTGCTTTAGCCCTCGTGACACATCAGCTGCTGTCAAGAAAAGAACAGAGAAGAAAAGCAACCAAGTGAGACATCCTGCTGACTGAATGTTGATGAGCCGTGTCATATGGCCTCGCTCAACAGGGGTTTGACAGTCCTAGATGCTTGCTCCCATATCAGGGAGACAGAAGGAGAGCTCCCCCTGCAGGATGCCATGGAAATGAAGCATGAAGCACAACAATAGCATGCCGAGTGCTGCATTTTGGCCACTTAGAACAATGTCCCCCTCTATTCACACTTTGTTTCATTAAAGACAGCCCAATAACATCATGCATGCATCCACGTCGTCAACCTGAATCAATGGTTTCTCAAGATATGCCTCGACCTTCATTCATTCAGTCCAATCATATTAGTGGTTCGATGAGTATCTTCCACATAAATGCTTTTTGGACATTCCATGTTAAAAGCAGTTCACATTATTCCATCATGAACTTAAACTTAAATGTAAACCCATGTGGCAGAACAGAGTGTTTTGTTTTAATCTCAGATATGACTTTTCTCAAATGCTAGAGTTGACCAGATAGTTGGTAAAGGTCCCAAAGCAGAAGGGGAGGCTGCAGATGACCAGAGCATGATGGGACGTCTGGTCAAAGTGGAAAAGCAGGTAGGAATGTTTCTTCCAGCTGCGTTAAAGTGAGTTGGTTCACGTTTTTCTGCTGAATTCTGGGAATGAACACCTTTTCCAAATTGTGTTTTTTTTTTCTCTGTGCAGGTGGTCTGTATGGACAGGAAACTCGACTTCCTGGTCAATGTGTATGTGCAGCGCATGGGCATCCCTCGTTCGGAAACCGATGCCTTCTTCAACTCCAAAGAGCCGTATCCAGCGCCTCCTTACCACAGCCCAGAGGAGAGCAAGCATGAGAAGGCGGGTGAAGCGGTCGTGAAGGAGGAAAAGGAGTTACAGACCTGCTCAGCTGCAGATGTCCCATGCTCTCATGGGCCTTTGGAAAATAAAGATCCTTTACTGGGTCGGTCCGCGGCCGTATCGGTGGGTACTCCCTCTGGCAGCCACAGCCGCCCCTCTACCTCCTGGCAGCACCAGCTGCAGCACCCCCTCAGCCAGCCTGCCTGGAACAGCAGCGTGGCCAACAGCCCCTCACCGATCGGTGGCAATGGTGATCATTCGCCCAGCCTGTTCCGCCTCCCGCCTCCGCCCGCTCCGGTTCATGAGCGGTCCTCCTGTAGTGGCAGAGAGAGCGGCTCTCGGAGCAGGAGGCGCCACAGGAGGCAGAGTCGCCAGCAGGAGGCCACCGCCGTGGAGAGCGACACCTCTCTGTCCATCCCGTCCGTTGACCACGAGGAGCTGGAGCGCTCCTTCAGCGGCTTCAGCATATCCCAGGCCAAGGAGGACTTCTTTGGGCCTTCTTTCTTCACAGGCTCAGGAAGGCCAGCTGGAGCGGCGACGGAAGCAGCGGCTGGACATTCACTCTGTGCCAGGGTCCGACCCTTCATCGCTGAGGGAGAATCAGACACGGACTCTGACCTCTACGCTCCCTCGCCTCTGTCCTTCACCGGAGAGGTCGTATGTGGAGACAGGGCGTGGCCAGGACTCAAGTAGGTCACAGAGGACCGCCCTGCCTGGCAGAGAGGCTCATGGTGAAAGAGATCTGTGCTTCATTTGCCACCAGGAGACCTATCATGACCTCTTGTAGCCAACTGACTGACTGTTGCTGCTGCTGATGCTATAACGGGCTATTTTAGGTTAAGTGAATGGTTTCAATTAGCCATTTATTACTGAAGATGGTAAAAAAATGTCCTTTATCCTTCTTTGTTTACATGCAATGCTTGATTATAGTTACATTGCATCCATCAAGATTTTGGTTAAATTGAAAAGTGTTTAGGGATATTTCTTTAAATTAGTCGCGGTATTTTTGTTGTATTTAATAGTGAGGAAAGGTACAGTATAGCGTATTGATGTGCAAGTGTGATTCATGACACTTTTTCATTTTGCACTGAACTTATACTTGACATTGATTTGTATGAAATTGATTTCTTTGATGAATAGTGAGTGCATATCAGTATTTCTTATGTTACACTGCCCACTTAACCTTTTAAAACACAGTGGGAGTTAATAATGCAAGATTGTTTCAGTCTTATCACATGGTTAGCATAGTGTCTTGATAACCTCTATACCTTTGAATGACTTGAGGTGTTATGATGCCAAAACCTTAGCTATGATAATCAATTACATTCTTGCAGAGTAAAAAAAAAAAAGAAAAGAGAAAGAAATGTGCTTGCTTTTCAGCATCATTAATTCAGCCTGGTGTTTTTGGAATACTACAGAAGAACTCCCCTCAAAGTACTGCAGATACTTAATACTTAAAAAAGAACAGTGAACCTGCTGCATGGCATGTTAAGTGATTGATCTAAGAACTGTGTCAAGCAGGCTACAAAACCAGACAAAAAGACAGCACACTAATTCCAAGAGTCCTTCTCTTCTATACAGACAAACAGAGAGGTGAATAAAACATAAAAATGCTCATGCATGACCAGTTTCAAGCTACATTGCATTTTTCCTTTTTTTAGGGGACTTTGCTTGAGGTCGAATCATGTAAATGTAGCCCAAGCTTGCTAATTCCAATGGCTTTTCTTTTCTGGGAAAATACGTCCACATATTCTGTACACATTCAATAAAAAGGCAGATGTTTAATGCCACATATGGAAACAAAATGGGCTCAAATAGACATTAACTCATAGATTTTTGTATTGTTATCTCACAACATGCAACGTCAAAGCTGGACTGAGTAAATCATATGGGACACTTGTTACTCAGACATGATGGTATTTAGCCTGCAATGCATAGGTCAGCCATTTAGACTGCTGAGTCAGTTCTGCACTAAATGAGAACATGCAATAAAAAGCAAGCAAGGCAATCAAGAACCAACATTTAATATGGCCTTATTTTTCACACCAAAACCCATGTTTTTTAAGTAAACACGATCAATTTCATTTTAAATATTTCATAAAAGTAGTGCAAGTGCATTTTCAACTGGAGGTTCAGTGGCTTGTTCTGTTCAAGTTGAAGCCACTGATAATGCCAAGAGCATGGGATTGGGACATCTGAAGCATGAAGAGTTCTTATTACTGTAAAACTAACCCCAGTCATAGCAAAATGAATATTTTAACAGAAACATAATTTAGTAAAGACTATTCATAGATAGACAATTCATATATATATTTCTGTTTTCAGAAACGAAGAAACAAACCGGCTGGCATGTTTTCTACAACCCAGAGAGAGGACCTGTAGGGTTTTACATGAAACAGTAGTTATTAGTTCAACACCATCATGCAATGCACCTTCTTCTTCTTCCATAATAAAACTTTGTACATCACTGAAAAGCACCTCTTTGGTCTCCGGTTTTTATGTTTTAGTCAATAAAGCTGTGAGGAGTCTATCAGCCGTGTAACAGTGGCCACGTATCAGTAGATGGCAATGAAGAGCTTCAGTTGAGTGGGTCCGTTTAGTCAAACACATGGATGCATGGATGGATGGAGACAGATTTTTGTTTTTAATGGCTTATAATAGAACTACAGTATAACTGGTCTGTAAAGCATTAATAAAGGACTTATTAGCCATTAATAGCGCCATGAATTACAGCGTGTGCTGGCTGGAAAAGATTCCCACGAGATTTGGGAACCTGACTGCAGGGATTTGCTCCCATTCAGCAACAAGACTGACACTAACAATGACCTATAAGGCCTTGTTCAGTCTGAGTGAGCATGGAGGGTTGAGGTTGAGGTCAGGGCTCTGTCCAGGCGGCACTAAATTTGTAGAACCTTCTATATTTAGACTGTTTTACTAAAGGGTATTGCCCAAAATGGTCTTCAGTAATATTGTAACATAAATCAAGACTGACTCAAAATATGAAAAACAGGGCCAGACTACAGGTACACAAATGCAGCTGATATATCTGTCCATATCGTGAAGATGAAACACACTGCAACTCTCTGCTATTTGTGTATACATCAGCAAAAAAAAAAGATTTATTCATTGCCATGGCCTGACAGGTTTTTATTTAACAACCTATTGAACAACAATTGACTAATGTCAGTGAAACAGCGAAGGAGCGCTTCCTTGCCACTTGCTCAGACCTGGGTCAGCCAATTTGTTAAGTGTTGCGAGGCCAGGGTTTTAGTTGAAAGGGTGATACAAATAGGAATTGATTGGCTCATTAATAAAAGTCAGATGAGGGCGACACAGCACCGAAGGCACCGAAGGCGTATTTACTCTGCCGCACCTGGGGAATTGCAGATGTCTTGCGCACCCAGGGCACAGAGAAGAGGACAAACAACCAGCAGAGGCAAGCAGTTGAAATCTATATGGCAGCGAATATGTGAATTACATATGAATTACATACAGAACGCACCGAGGACAAATGCAAACATTTGCTGTCTGTTTGCCAAAATGAATAAGTACAATTTCAAATCCTCAGTTTTTCTTGTTTTTTCCTTTTGATGATGAAGATGCTGATCAGTTTGTTGGAGTTCATTTACATGGGACATTCATTCAAAGATGAGAGATTTAAGTTTAAACAGTGTCATTAGGGAGAGCTAGGACATTGACCATTTGCTGATGAATGACAAGACCCTACAATCAATGAAACCATTAAGGATCCGGCTCTTATGGGAGAGCTGTCGAGTGAGAGGCCAAAAGCAGATGGACAGTATGCATTTTGGTAATGGTATGTGTGTTGACATGTTTCACCGGCGGCTGCACTGACAGGAATCCCATAAGAATCCAGTAGCATCATTGTTACACTTGAACCACTCTTCAGCCTCTCCTTTCCAGATTGATTCCTTTAAAGGACCTTAGATCGACTGTAAAGCCTTAATTTGCCAGAGATTACTTTACATTTACAGCTGAGAGGCTTAAACCACCCTGTGTCCTTGACACCGGCTGTATTTGTGTATAGGTCTGTGGGCTCCATGTAAACATTTTATTTATGTATAGTGTTAGTTGATCAGTAGGTGCCATCAATGTTCACCAAGGGTGGACACAGGTGACCTTCGTTTGTCTCACACAAACAAACACACAGAAAGACAAGCGGGTCCATAATGACGACTGGGGTGAAGATTAACGGTCGTATTAATGTTATCGGCAAACATGCATCACAATTTAGGTCCATTAGAAAATTGGCTGCGACTAAGACAGAGGGCATTGCAAAATAGCACGATCCATATTCCTTTACTGCTTCATAACTGCATATGGTTGTTATTGTGATAACCATATGGAAACGTGTGGCTCTTACATTATTATATAGATGTGTGAAAGCATTAATACATATTCCCATTCAGGACAGATGTAATATTACAAGACCGAGGGATGTATATGTGCATGTGATGTAGGACACTCATTGGATACAGTACTACTCTCATCGAGTGTCAGTGTGTAACTTCAATACATTCTTTTTCTTTTTTGTGTGGGACAATAATTGAGTTCTGGGTCAACAATATTTAAAAAACAAAAACGTAGGGAATCGTGATATTGGTTTCTGTACCTCGGAATAAAACCTAATTGAGTGCAAGCAGCTTATCATTACTCATCAGACAATTACAGAATGGGATCCTTATCCTCTCAAGGCTTTCGCCAGAAGCAAGTCTTGTCATCATTTTTCAGACTTGAGGAATGATATGGCAATTTTATTAATGTAATTAACCTTACTTGACTAATAAGCTTGCTTATCAGACAGAAAAATCCCAAGTATGTAACTTGCCTCTGAACAAAGCTAATCGGAGAGCTGTGTATCTATAACATTATTTTGAATAATGTGTATGTATTGCAGGGTATACATTTTAAAAAATGTTTTAAAAATTATGATTGTGAGATTATAATTTTAACACATGAAATAGTTCACATATTTGTTTAATATACATTTAATCAGCTCAATAGCTCTGCTAGATTTAGCCATGGTTTCAACTCATCTTTAAAAACTGTGACCATACTGACATGAATTTATAATGTCCATCTGCTCATATTAACGATTGATTTGAATAGTGTCCTGTCAGGATATGCTTCACCCCACATGATACAAATGCTAAATTGTTACAACTTCCAAAGAAATTGTTTTTTTTAAGAAAGACAAAGAAATGTCAATTGACTTGATTACTTAAATGAATTAGAAACCCCACAAGTCAGGCATATAAAAATAAACAAGGGGAATACAGAGTAAAATGTAATCAAACTGACTCTGAGTCAATTAAAAAGATTTAGTCGACACCAATCAACAAAATGAGAGAACATTCTAAGAACACACTGCTTCAAACAACCGTCTGAAATACAGATCAATTTAAAAATGTATCTTTTCGATCATCATGACTATCACTTGTGATATTAGACATTTCACCACATCATGGTGACATCTGTCCTTAAGCCTCTGTATTTATTATGAGGCTCTAGAAATGTTGTCATCCCCCATCTGTCCACCAGATGCCCCTAGACTTCCCCTTCATCTGCCTGATTCTGCTCCACCCAGCACACCTGTACCTTGTTACCTGAACTCCACAGTATTAATAGCAGCCACTTCCCACTGCTGCCTGTCAACTACCTTCCTGAATTTCCACTGTTGGATTTGTTTTTCGGCTTTGGGATGCCTTCATGCTGCTCATTGTAAGTTCCTTTGATCATGTATTCTGTCTGCATTCCCTTCCCTGTTACCTGAACAGTCTGTGACAGATCAGTTAAAACCTTAAACCTGCAATGATTGTCTTTTTGGGCCGTGTTAGGTCAGAGAAAGCTCTGAAAACAACATTACCAGGAGTCTAGCATCCAAGGAACAACATTAACATTCATTTGGAGTTGGGTTGCAGTTGACCGAAGTCCAATATTCACCCTCCATAAGCTGTGTTTTGGTGGCATTTAACTGCTGAGAAAAATTGCTTTCTCTCTGCACGACTATGTTCACCAGCTAGTTGCTCACTTTTTCCATAGTCTATGCCATTTAGGGCTTGGCAGGTAGCGGTGGCTTCATCAAAGTGCTGGAAATGATGGGAGAACAAATGGACTGAGTGAGAACAGTATACTCTTTCATTATAGGCTACAAATACTTATCCGTCCCAAATAAAATGTTGATTAGTGCAATCCTGAGAAAGAAAATGTCAAATATTACATTAACATGCTGGAGAACTTTTGTAATTAATTTCTTTTTAATTCACTTTTTTCAACACAATGACCCCAAAACACAGTTGTGGTGGGAAATGTACGGTGTATTCAGCTAACAGGGCTAATACAGCCAATGGGGCCTAGTACAACTAAAAGCTAATGGAGCTAATGCAGCTTACAGAGTAAATACAGCTAACAGGGCTAATGTAGCTTACAGCGAAGAGGGGGCTAATACAGCTAACAGGGCTAATACAACTAACAGACAGGGGTGGAGCCAAGGCTGGCAAATTAGGTTGGTTGAAGTAGAGCTATAGCAGGTGGCAGACTTATGGTGTGTTCGGCTTAGGCTGCTAATGCTAACAGCTAATGGGGCTAGTAGCAAACAGGGTTAATGCTGCTCAAAGCTAACAAGTAACAGAACTGAACACTCAGGACTCACAGTTTCTGTTCAGTTCAACATGAAGCGTTACACAGTGAACTGCAGTTTAGCTTTACAGGGCTAGTGCAGACAGTTGCATACGCCAACTTTATTCATTAATACGCAGTGCTTGAATTGGAATAAAAAAGGTGCCAGTACTCTAAATCAGCAACTGCACAGCACGAGCGCTTGTGGCTCTCGTGGATACCATGTGTTTTTGCCTGGTTTACCTAGATAAACCCTATACTAGTTGCTTAGATAAACCATATACTAGTTGATCATTTTCACACACACATTTCTCTGTTAAAAAAAAAAAAAAAAAATTGTTTGTCTGAAATGGATACAATGTACAGTGAAATGGCAGCTATGTGTGGCTTTATTGTAGCTACTTGCTTTCTGCTTGCTTGTTTGCTCTGTCTCTCAACTTGCTTGCCCTAGTAGAGAGAGAGAGAGAGAGAGAGAGAAGAGAGAGAGAGAGAGAGAGAGAGAGAGAGAGAGAGAGAGAGAGAGAGAGAGAGAGAGAGAGAGAGAGAGAGAGAGAGAGAGAGAGAGAGAGAGAGAGAGAGAGAGAGAGAGAGAGAGAGAGAGAGAGAGGGAGGCTGTCTTGGAATAAAGATATCACAACTTAGATACTCACTCTTGAATTCCTCTGTCTAGCCCTCTCCATCCAGAGAGGGTGACCGGTTTTATTTTTCCATTTCTGCTCCCTGTACATAAATAACGGCGGAGGTAAATAACGGCCGGTCTCTAATGGAGGCGAGGGCAAGTGTCGACAGGCAGCGTTATTTCCACGCTGCGTCGCGAAGATTTTTGGCTGATGCTATATTAGGGGATTTACGGTATGCCCTGAAATGCATTCGACTGACGGCAAGTGTGGAGAGACAGTGCGCCGCAGCCTCCCGCAAGCTCTCGAAAATCTTTCAAACTGAAACTCGATCTAAAATGAAGACAGATTCATCAACTGCATAGCTTATTATAGGTATCCACAACATGATAAAAGAACTACAATATGCGTACCTAGATGCGTCATGAGGTGGCGGTACGCTGTAAGAAGTAACGGTACGCAGATGGGTAAAAATCAGAAGTCCCGGTACTGCGTACTGGTGAGTACCGGCCCAATTCAAGCACTGTTAATACGAGACCTATTGCTTGAGATGTGCAAGTACAAAAAGGCAGACATTAAAGCAGTGGTCGTTGCAGACACACCTGCCTGAGCTCTGCATTGCATTTCTAGTATTTAAACAACTGCAGTGAGAAATGTCTTTTGCACATTGATGTTTGTTTGTTTGGCTTAAACAGGTGTTTTTTTTTTTTTTTTGTATAATGATATTCATATTACCAGGACAGCTTCTGTTAAAGATACATCGTAGTGGATGTACAGAAATGAAAGGATGTTAGTTGAAAAGTAGACTACTTTTGAATGCAGGAAATGACAATACCCTTCATCTGTCAGCTGAGAAGTTAAGCACGTTTTCAGGAAAGCAAACCTCACCTATGATCAATGGTGGTGCAAGACCATTCATGTAACTTTTTATAAGTTGTAACAGTGTCTATTCAAAGTGTTCCTCGTAAGCTGACAACATTTCCTGGCTTCAAGGCAAACAATTAAAGCTCTGACTTTTGAATAAAACACATTCATTTTAGTGCCGATTTAAAAACATTTGAAGCAATGCCTCAGTGAAATCTCTAAGTTGGAAAATTAAACTATATCCCACAAATCAAGCATACAAGTATTTCTAAGACTATATTAAAAAAGGACAGCTGCGGAGGTCGAATGGACAGTACAAGTCGGTTCAAACTTCAACTTTTAAACAAATTAATTTTACTGACGGTAAATATGCTCCTTAAAGCATATTGCACAAGGAACATTTGACTAATCATTAGTCTTTTAAGATGGGGGAAAAGCCTATATTGAAGCTGACAGCTCTTCATTTCATAATTTTAGAGTGATGATGTTTGATGGCAATCATGATTAGCCCGTAATTTCAAGAACGCTACACATAAACTAGAGATTGGTCAAGGATATTGAATTGAATAAATGATCCTGCGTCTCATCAGCCGAATTTCTGCTCTGTGATGTTGAAGCTGACAGCTGGTTAATGCACAATATTTTATGGACACAACGTTGAGAATTCAATACAACTTAACATAATACATCACTGACAAGTAATTATAAAAACTTTTTGCTTATTAGGCTTGAACATCGAGTACAAGCACAGTATGACTAGGCCTACTATGAGTATAACTACACACCAATTTTACTAATAATATAAGAATCCCACTCACGTGTTTTAGTTTAAATGAATGATGATATACTAGAAATGGTCTCAACAATGGAAAGAGTTGTTGAGTCCATTAAGGTTACTCAATATAGCTCAATAAATCCTCCTGAGTGAAATAAACAAACCATAATTAAACTCTAAGCAAACAAATGTAATTAATCTCTGAGCAGACACAATGCTGCTAAAGCACTATAAAAGAAAGGAACAGTTTTCAGCTAATTGCATGTTTATAAGAGGAGCTTAAATAAAAATTGTTCACTTCAGCACACAACGTCATGGTGCAGATGGAGGAAATAAGCCATAAGACTGCAGACTAGAGCTAAAATGACTTTCCTTCCCTCTCTAAAAAAATACTGAGTTGAAGGATGACCTTCATGGCTGTTTGACCAGGGAAAAAGAGATATGTTTTTGCGACTCCCTTTCTCATCTGTACAGCAAATTAAGAGCATGGAAAGATTTTATGAATGCTCTCAAAGGCCTAAGCTTGTTTTGCATTACCTCTATGATCAGCAACTTCTTCAGTTTTGATTACAAATTATTCCTCTTGATTTATCTACCTCGGTAATAGAATTGCTTGTATGTCTGTATGCATAATTATCCCTTAGCAAATGACAAACCCAGTGCTGACCTCAAAAGAGTGTGTCCTCTTGTGTCAGTAGGAGGAGAGCTAGGTAGTTACTTAGTTAGTAGCCTGTAGCCTGCAGTGTGTTTGGCTAAAAGGGCTAATACACGGGGCTAATACAACTACCAGTTAAGTAAATACAGCAGAACTAGAAAATGCATCACACTGTTGGTTTATGTTCAGAGGAGACATCAAATAGTCAACATGAAGTGTTAGACAGGGAACTGCAGTTAAGCAGACAGTAACTTTGGATAAGTACGAGACCGTTTCTGTGAGACGTGCAAGTGAACTGGTGGTGAATATGCTGCTGTCAGTGGAGGGGCTTTTACATTCATTAGTATTCAGTGGGAGAAGTGGGATCTGATCTCTAAGCCTTGGGGGAAGTCTTACTGACGATCTTAGAGTCTGATGGAGTTGGGTTCCCTGAACGTGTAGTGTTTCTATGTAGGAATGACTGGTACTCCCTGATGGTAACTACTAAAGGATATATCTCTGATCTTGAAACCATAAATAATACTCAAGCATGGTGTTTTAGCAGACATCAAAGGCTTGAGAAAACAATTCAACAATTGAAATGATTGATTCTTGAATTAAGAAAGCACATTGTGAAGGGGTAGTTGAATGTAGGACCCCTAAGGAGACGGAACTCATCATAAGGCCTTTTGCTGACCTTAGGAGTTTTAACGCTCTGTCCTTGAGGTAGGGAGAGAGAGGGAGAGGGAGAGAAAAAACTGAGCCACATAAATATGGCTCTTTGATGACTGCAAGGTGAACGAAATTGAGGCAAATGCATGGTCTTGTTCCTCCCCACATTAGAATATGAAATAATTTGATAATTTATTGATGCTTGGTTATTACCATGGCGATATGCCAGCTCTAATTAACAACTTGGCAGAAGTGTGTGAATGTGTGGCGACCTGCCCTGGTGATTAGAGCGGGATCCTAGAGAGACGAGTGATTGGCACATCTTGAGTTGCTGTAGTTTTACAGTAGTTAAAACAAGCTCAGAAAGCCAAAAAACATATTGACTCTGACAGTGTTTGAATGGAGCCAGTGAGGTCTGAACTGAGAAATAAGCTCTTGGGTGGAAGTAGGGCTTTTTCTTTTCTTGATGGGCACATGTATATGGAAATGGGAAGTTGAAGGTCAGGTTATTTCCAAGAAATAATGTGAAGATATCAAAAAGGGAAATTGAGGGTCTTTGAAAAATGTCATCCTGCAAAGTAGACAGAGCAAGTAGCATAGCTGCGCACCCTGGAGGATTACAAAGAGGCTGGTGAAAAGTGTCATGTATTGGGTTAGACAGATCACATGAGTAGTGAACAATCGGGGAGGGAAGGGAAGGGAAGGGAAAGAAGAACACATGGAGATAGCCAGGCGGCATGTAGAACTGTTCAATAGAGCAAGTTAAAGCAGAAGCTACATGATTCAATTCAGGATGCGTTATTTAAGTATTAAAAAGGGCACACAACAAGGAATAATTGCACAACTAAGCTAGCTGGAGTTTCGGTCAAAAATTATACATGGAACAGCTAGGCTAGGACCGGCTAGGACAACGTTTGAGTTACATGCGGATGGAAATGAGCTAATCATGTCCTGACAGATGTCACTAAAAAGAGGAGAAAGGCTCTACTTTTGCACCTTGCGGGACCAGATGTTCAGGACATATTTTCGATTCTGTCAGGCACTGGCAACAGACTACACGGTTGCAGTCGGTGCGCTGAATACATACTGAAAATGTTCCCCGGGTCATCACAGCTTTTGCCCCCCAGGTCTTCATAGCGTTTGCCCCCCCAGACATTTCACAGGTTGTGTCAGAAACAAGGATAGAGAGTGCAACAATTTCCTACATGTCTGAGACATTGATTTTCAAGCAGATACAGATAACCAGATAAGAGATGCAATTCTGATTGAGGACATCAGAATATGTGCACAGAAATTTGCTGGAGGAAGGGCAAAGAGTAACACTCGAATTGAGGAACAGATGGCAGCTATGTCTCTGACTGGGGAGACAGAAACTGTTAATCGTGTTCAAAAAAGCAAGAGGAAAGATGAGGGACAAAGAAGAGGGCAAAGCAGATAGGAAATGTTCCAGATGTGGTATACTGATCATAAGGGAACATATCGTAAATGTCCTGCACATGGACAGACATGTCAGAAGTATAATGGAAATGACAAGTATGAAAATGAATCCTCACAGATGGATCAAAGAAAAGTTACCATTTATTGTGAAAGAGCATGAAATGGCTGAGAGACGTACCCTTTGTGTGGGGGGAGTAGACTTCAAAATGTTAGTGATGGGAGAAAATGTATTCTATAGACTGAAAGCAGAAAAGATAAAGTGCTGTTCATAAGACTGACAGACTGTGAGCAGAGGTACTCGCAGACAAAGTGTGTGAGTGTGAAGCCTTAGCTCTGGTGTGGGCTCTGTGAGAGACTACACCCATATGTGTATGGTAAGATCTAGTCAAGGGACATAAGCCATTAGAAGTTCTATACAGTCACCCATCCAAACCATGTGTACATATAGAGAGATGGGTCCCCAGGCATCAGCCATATAACTTCAGAGTGACACACATACCAGACCTGCTGTTGAAGAAATGCTGCTGGGGGATGCAGCAATTGTAAACCATATGCACCAATTGATAATTAACTTAGTGCTTAGAGGAAGTCATATAGTGCTGCCACAAAGTCTACAGACACGATCCCTCACACTAGCTCATGAAGGACACTTGGAAATAATGGGAACCAAACGACACCTCAGAACCAGGTTTGGTGGCCAGGCATGAATTAAGCAGCTGAGAGATATTCTAAGGCATGACATGGATGTAAAATTGTAGCCAAACCCGACCAGCCAGAACCACTGAGGACCACACCCTTGCCAGACAGTCCCGATGTTGCTAAAGATCTGCTAGGACCGCTACCAACCAATGACTCCATACTTGTTGTAGTTGATTACTACAGTCGCTAATATGAGTACAATGTTCTGACTTCTACAACTACAGAGAAAGTCACTGACAGTCTTGAGTCAATTCAGAAGACTATGGATTACCTTTCATCTGCAAACCAGATAATGGACTGCAGTTCAAATCTGACTTATTCAGGGAATATTGTGAAAATAATCGAATCAAATGCATGAAGATGACACCGAAATGAGCTCAAGCAAATGGAGTATTTGAGCACCAAAACTCATTACTGATGAAGGGAATAAAGATTGCACAAGCAGAAGGACGAGACTGGAAATGTGAACTAAGAAATTATCTGACTGTGGACTGGAGCATTGAACATGCCATGGAAAAGCCCTCCTGAACTGCTCCTTAATCAAAAAAATAAGCGGAAAATTACCCCACATCAAGCCCAACAGCACTGGAGCTATGTGACAGAGATGGAAAGGCAAAATGATTAGCTGATGAATGAAAAGGACCTCAGTACTCAAAAGTGGACATCGATACTCAGACAGCAGGACACAGTGGACACGTTCACCACACCATCAAAGCAACACCACACAAAGTGAGTTAAACAGGTAATCAAGTTGTGGTTGAATCTCCAGCAGGAGCATGCTATCAGAGTAGTGTTGCTTTCGTTAACAAAAATTATGACGAAATATCGTCGTCAACGAACCTTTATCACGTGAGGAAGATGAGACGCAACGAAAATGCTGGTCATTTGACGATAACGATAATTAAATGTATAATGCAATATTATATATAGACGAATAAAAACGAGACTAAATGTTGTTTACAAAATAAAAACTATGCTAAAATGTGTTTTCATTTTCGTTGACCAAAACGAGGCGAGACGAAATGTAACGTTGTTTCGTCTCGTTAAGTCGCGTTACTATCAGTCTGCTCGTTCGAGGTAAACCGCGCCTCGCCTGAAAAGCAGATGAGATCAGCGGAGCAGCAGGAGGCGGAGCCTAAATGCTGCGCTGCAGTCGGACAGTTTCCATTGTCCTTCGAAGATTTGACGGGAAGAAGTCGTTTATGAACGGAGAAGGGGCCAAGATGGCTGCCGAGTAAGTTCACTCTTGCTGAGCTCTTGCACCAAACTTTATTAGACGGTGAAAAAACAAGGAAACTCCAGTTAAAGTGACTTCTTTGACAACTGAAAGCCATAATGCCGAACCGGGACAGGAAAAGATCTCATAACAACAAAGCCTTCTCCTCCGAGGCTCACCCAGGTAACATGCTAATATCCTCGTGCCACGACTATGCTAGGCCCGTGCCACCAGTAACTGTTACCATGGTGGCAGACGAAGATTTTTCCGCCGCTACCTGTGACTCCCTGCAAATCCCCAACTGCTAAAAAAGCGCTGTATAACCCCGAAAAGTGTTCCACCTCCCCAGACAACGCCATTATCTCTACCCTCTCAAAACTCATCAACGAGAGAGCTGACTCCCTCGATAAGCTAGTGAGTGAAAACTCCAAGAAAATCGATAGCAACACACTTAAAATAGAGGGGCTAATGAAAACTCTGGACTTTGCATGCAGTGAAATTAAGGACACACAGGAAAAAATGCTGAATGTTCATTCACATCTCAAAGAGGAAGAAATGAAAGTTATCAACCTCCAAACAAGTGTGTGAGATGGACTCCTACTCAAGACGGTGGAACTTGAAACTTCATGGCGTCGTCGAAAACTCAACAGAATGTGAAAGCAAAAGCCATAGAAGTTTGCCAGAAGATCATCCCAGATGGTGAGAACATGCCTCAAACTGCTATTGACGTTGCCCATCGTCTTGGAAAATCATCTTCAACCCACTCCACGATGAGACCCATCATCATTCGATTCTCCCTGAGGTCCTACAGAGATGCTGTATCGAAGTCTGTAAAAAAACACCCCTTCATGCATGACAACAAGCTCCGTTTTGCTGAGGATCTCTCTCAGCTCATCAAAGAAGCCAGGATGAAGACGTGGCCCTTGGTAAAAAAGGCACGAAGTGAAGGTAAACCTGCATATTATGTCGGTGCGAGGGCCTTCATCAATGGACAAGAAGTTACTCGAGGTAATGAAACTTTTTTCCTTTTTGTTTTTCTTAAAAAAAATGTTTCCCAATACATATTGGATACTTTTTCTTCCCCATTGACTTAATTTATTTACCAATATTTTGAAGGATCACCTTTGATTTGGGAACTATAACACCTTTAGTTTGCTTAATTTAACGTTAAAAAATTATCACCAATAATGCTATTTGTTCAAGGTGCATATATTGCTCAGCACTTTAGCACTTATATACTTCTTTCTTAGTACTTTGTAAGCGTTCCATATTTGAAGTATTTCATTGTCTATTGTTTCCCTAAACGCCAGGGGTTTGAGAAATAATATAAAACGTAAAGCTTTATTTTTGTTCACCAAACAGCTTAATACAGATTTTTGTTTTTGTCAGGAGTCTCACTCAACTTCATTTTTGGAGATCCTAATGGGGCAACGATCTATGGTTTTCTCACTGTTCAGAAAGATCAGCGGGTGTCTTAACTATGAAGAATAGATAAATTAATGACATCTACAGACACTGACGCAAAAGTTCACTATATCAAGTTATTGACTTCAATAAGTTAATTTTAATTTTTGTTAACGTGTATGGGTACAACTCTTGTTTAGAAAACTCTCAATTATTTAATGAAATAGAACAGACATTGGCAAACCAAATTTCTGAACTCACAAATTATAATTGGAGGTGACTTTAATGTAACATTAGATCCCTCAATAGATAGATGGCCACCTACGAGAAATAATAACAGAAAGTTAAGTTAAGTTAAGTTCCCAGATGCAGTAACATTTACTTGGAGCAATAAGGAAAACACCAGGCTCTCTCGTTTAGACTTTTGGTTAATTTCCAAAAATATTAATGAACAAGATGTCACATTAAATATTACTCCCTGTCCATTCAGTGATCATAAAGCTATCCATATCTCAATTAATCTTTTTCCCTCTGTGAAAAACTGCAAAGTAATACATTGGAAACTGAATAATACTCTTCCTAAACATGAAGAAGTTAAGAAAAAAAAATCTCAATTCATAGGCTTTTACTTTTATGGCTAAAATAGATAATTAATTTGGTTCAAACTGGGAGTTATTCAAATATGAATCAGGTAAATATTTGAGAGCGTTTGGGAGCTATTTAGTTAAAATAAAAAAACTTGAGGAACAAAACATCATTTCTGATATCTCATTACTTTCTCAATCTCTACCAGACACACTACCTGAAGAAGACAAAATAAAACTGTTTAATTTACAGGAAAAACTCAATCGAATCTATAAGAGAAGGGCAGAAGGATTTTATATAAGATCACGGAAACAGTGGTTAGAAAAAGGAGAACAAAACTCCACATACATAATTATTAATGATAATAAAACAGATGACCCGAAAATCATGCTCCACTTTCTACAAAAGAATTATACACATCGGAATATTCTGAAAATGACACTTTATCATTTTTAAATTCATTACAACATACTTCTCATTTAGTGGAGTCAGATTCTAAATTCTGTGATCTCCCGTTATCTCAAATAGAAATCAGTGACTGTATCAATCTTCTAAAAAACAACAAATCCCCTGGTACAGATGGTATATCCTCTGAATTCTATAAACTATTTTCCCAACAGTTGGCACCTTTTCTTTTCGAAGTATTTATTGAAAGTTTATTTTCCAGTACCTTACCTGCAAGTATGACCCAAGGTTTGATTAATTTAATTCCCAGACCACGTAAAGACCCTCTCTACATTGACAACTGGCGTCCTATTTGCCTTCTCAATAACGACTATAAAATCTTAGCCTTAATTCTTGCTAGAAGAATCAAAAAAGTACTAGATACTTTAATTGATGAAACGCTGTCAGGCTTTATGCCCAACATACACATTACCAACAACATTAGACTTGTCTTAGACATGCTTGATTATTCTTACATTATCTCTGATAATAGTTTTATGCTTTTTTAGACTTCTTCAAAGCCTTCGATACTGTGGAGCACAGTTTTATTTTCCACTCATTAAAAAAATTTGGATTTGGTGATTTTTTTCTGTAATGCCATCAAAACTCTTTACAATAATGCCAACTGTTCAATTAAACTCAAATTCGGTTAATCTCCCAGGTTTGCTGTAAAACGTGGTGTTCGGCAAGGTTGCCCTATATCTCCATATTTATTTTTGCTAGCTGCCCAACTCTTATGTGATGATATCAAGTGTAGTAAACTGCAAGGTATCTTTATTGCTGATAAAAGTGTTTTAATCAGTCAACTGGCTGACGACACAACATTGTTTTTAAAGGACAGCTCTCAAGTGTCTTTACCTATAGATATTATAGAACAATTTAGTAAAGCGTCTGGTCTTCGTTTAAATCTTAAAAAATGCGAACTATTAGCTATAAAGGACTGTTGTGTTGAGTCAATCTCTAACATCCCAATAAAGAACTCTGTTACTTATTTAGGTATCATTATTGATAAAAATGAATCCCAAAGATGTTATAATAACTTCACTTCAATGATTGATAAAACCAAAAAAAGATTTAATCAGTTGCTTCTACGTGAATTGTCTTTAAGAGGTAGAATACTCCTTTCAAGAGCTGAGGGTATATCAAGGTTAACATATGCTGCCTTAGCACTAGGAGTTGAAAGTCGTGTGTGTAAATCTATAGACAAGATTTTATTTGACTTTGTTTGGAAAAACCGGACTCACTATCTTAGAAAATCTGTGTTAATGAATGACTATAGTAAAGGCGGCCTTAATCTCTTGGACTTCACTTCCCTAAATTACACCTTCAAAATTAATTGGATTAATTGATACCTCAAGTATCCAACCTCTCTATGGAACTTTATTCCCCATTATGTTTTTTCTTCAGTCGGTGGGCTCCAGTTCTTGTTGCTCTGGCTCTAGCAGTCTCCCTTTGGCTCAAAAGGGCCCCACATCTGCATGGTTGGAAAAAGCTCAGAATGACCTGCAGAAGCAGATCTCCATCAACAAGGACCAGCATGCTGAGATGCAGAATATGAAGGCAGAGAAAGAGGCCCTTCTACGTGAAAGGGAGGCCAGCAGTCTGCAGCTCAGTGCTGAACGGCAGCTCCTTGCAGTTGCTAAAACCAACGTGGAGAAGTTACAACAAGAGTTGAGCAAGGTGGAGGGAGCTCTCCAACATCAGGTTGAGGAGACTAAGAAGGCCCTGGAGAAACCCCAGGCTTCCCTTCAAAGTCCACACACAACCAGCACTGACGAGGACACAAAGCTGGTCAGAGACTTCCCTGAGGGAATCATCGGCAACCAGGAGGAGAACATCAAAAATCTCATGGTTGCTCTGCATCTGAAGTGCGTAGCCTCTCTTCAAACACAACATAAGGAGGCTACAAAGATCCATCAAGCCCAGCTGGAGCAGCAGAAAGTGGAGACCAGCAGGACCGCAGCAGATCTGAAAGAATCCAAAGATCTACTTGAAACTCAGAGTCTCCGCTTTCAGGAGAAGTCATTGCTCCTCTAACAGCTGGAACAATCCCAGAAAAAACATCTGGCCCACCTTCAGATGCAGGACGAAGATCACAACAACCTTGTGGCTGCTCTTCAGAAAAAGTTTGAAGAACAGTTGGCGAGTGACCGCCTGGAATGGTGGCAGGAGAGAGTGTCCCTGGTAAAGCAGGACCTGAAAGACAAAGCTTCCTATGAGGCTCAGCTCAAGAGTGACCAGGAGGAGAAGTTATCTCTCCTTCAGGCCACTGAGAGCCTCAGACAGGCTCTCCAAGAAAAAGAAGAGGAGTTGAAGAACACAGAAAGCTCCTTGAGGTCCCAGCTGGACGACGCTCAGAGCCAGATCCAGAAGAAGAAGTCATGGTTTAAAAAGCACTTCACGAGACATAGACACTGATGAAAGCACACACACACAGACCAAATTGGTCCAAAATGTATTATTTGGAAAATAGTGTATGCTGTTTTATAATTCCTATTTTTTAGGAATTAGAACACAGATATATATTAATATTTTAAAATAAGGGTGGCACAGTGAATCGCACCGTCTTGTGGGTTTTCCACCGGGTGCTCCGGTTTCCCCCCCACTACTCAAACAAACCAATTTGGCCCCAAATGTATATATAATATATTCTTCCCTTGTCCATGTGGGTTTTTCACCGGGTGCTCCGGTTTCCCACAACTAAAATACAAAAAGAAAAAAAAAAAAAAAAACACTCACATGTGAAATATTAAACAAACAAAAACAAAAAAAACCCTCTCCGGGAACCATCACCTTACCGTGGTGGAGAGGTTTGTGTGTCCCTATCAGAGGTGGGTAGAGTAGCCAAAAATTGTACTCAAGTAAGAATACTGTTACTTTAGAATAATATGACTCAAGTAAAAGTAAAAAGTATTGTCACCCTGTGTTACTCGAGTAAGAGTAAAAAGTAATGGGTGAAAAAACTACTCAAGTACAGAGTAACTGCCGAGTAACCTCCTTTATTAATCAGGTCAAATAATGTCAAATAATGCACGGAGAATTCCCTTAGACAACTGAATCAGTTTATAATAAACAATAAATAACTCCACTTGTTTCGGGAGACACAAATGGCAACGCATAATGTAGCTGTTTTTTTTTTTTTTTGCCTGGAGTGTGAACATTTCTTTTATGTGGGGCCAGGGGTGTTGTGCCTCCTCCTCTTCGGCTTCTTCGGAATTGCATGCCGTCTCCATTGTTTTGTTTCTGCGCTCTTTTCCGCCTGTTTGCCGCGGGGAATGTGTGTGCGGTCATGTGATGGCTTAGGCTTTGCCTGATTGGTGAAACGGAGTTAGACGTCGCTAGTGGCTCATTTGATTGGTGAGATGCAGTCATGTGATAGTCACAGAGCCTCTGGGAAGTCTTAAATCATTGCTCTGGTCAGTGGCGCCGCCAGGATTCAATTTCAATGTACGCACAGAAACGGCAAATACAACAACAAATGGAAAAATACTTTTTTGAGACAAAATCGAATGTTTTCAGATTTCAGTGAAATCAGTAGCGTATATCATGGTGATCGGCCCGGTGCAAATATTTTTTTGTGCCCTCCATCCGCGCCCTAAACACAAGCGCACGCTTGTGAGCACTCCACGCACGCACGCACACACACGCTTGGACACACACGCACAGTACGGTATGATAACTCTCCCGGCCCGGGGAGAGAGACGTGCATCGGCTCGGCCCACAGTGCTCAGCAGCAGAGAGGTGACGAGACTAGAGCCGAGCTGTATTGTGTAGTGCAGAGGGGCCAACACGCTATGCGTAATTGCGCACACACGCGCGATCGTCCTCTCAAATGCGGCTGCGTCTCTCCAGGTCACTGTGTGAGCGAAAGAAAAGCTCTGACTTGCTTGGGCAGACGTGGTTTGGTGTCACCCGCTGAAATTTAAATATCTAGTCCACCTTCAAAAAAAGTACGCACAGTGCGTACAGGATTCCGGCTGGCGGCGCCACTGGCTCTGGTCCCCACCTAAACAAAACAGACCATGCAGCAGACGGATCGATAAAAAAAAAAAGTAGCGAGCAGAATCAGCCCAATGTAACGGAGTAAAAGTACCGCTCCTTCTTCACAAATTTACTTAAGTAAAAGTAAAAAGTATGCTGCTTTGAAACTACTCATAGAAGTACAATTTTTCCAAAAAGTTACTCAAGTAAATGTAACAGAGTAAATGTAGCGCGTTACTACCCACCTCTGGTCCCTATGACCCTGAGGGCTGTGTTGTCTGGAGCTTTGTGCTTCTGCTAGGGTTTCCCATGGCAAATTGGTCTCAGGCGAGGGGGCCAGACTAAGAATGGTTCAAAAGACCCCATGTCTAAATGAGGAAGAAGAGGAGTGACCCAGCCCGGAGGAACCCCGGGGCTCCTGTCTGGGGAGGGAGGGCCTGTCAGCAAGCGCCTGGTGGCCGGGCTTGCCACGGAGCCCGCTTGGGCACAGCCCGAAGAAGGGACATGGCAACCGCTTCTCAGCCATCCTGTGGGCTCACCACCGGGGGAGGAACCTGCAGGGTAGTGTTGCTTTCGTTAACAAAAATTATGACATAATGATGATATGAAATATCGTCGTCAACGAACCTTTATCACGTGAGAAAAACGAGACGAGAGGCAACGAAAATGCTGGTCATGTGAAGATAACAATAATTAAATGTATGATGCAATATTGTAGACTAATAAAAACTAGACTAAAGTGTCATCAGTTTTCATCGACTAAAACTAGACTTAAATAGTTACAGACAATTCTGACTAAAATAAGACTAAAATGCTTAGACCTTTAGTCGACTGAAACTTGACCTGACTAAAAATAGGATGGACATGACTAAAACTAATAAAAACTAAAATGATAACTTGAGACAAAGACTAGATTAAAACTAAAAGTAAAACAGGCCACCAAAAACAACACTATATCAGAGTAACAATGCACATGTAAATAGTGACAAAAAGGCCTAAGGAAATACACAGTACAGAGCATGAACCACCAGGAGATGAGGATAGTGTACTTGACAAGGAGACAGATGCACAGATTAATATCCCTCATACACCACAGGAGGACTCTCAGATCACAGACATGCCAATGGCCAGACCTCAGAGCATCAAAAGGGCTCCCGAAAAACGTTGTAATTGTGCGTTGAAGTGAACTGTCATTGTGGGGATGTATTGTGAATTGTTATCTATTGTTGGAAAGACAAGTTGTAAGGTGGTTATTCAGTTTAAGTTCATGTACAGAGTTTCTTAAAGTGGTCCATGATCATCCTGGCTGAGATAATTATCATATTGAGCTTAGTCATGCTGTGTGAAGACTTTACTATGTGTGCAAAGGTAAGCACTGGTGAGAGGTGGCCAAGATGAGAGTGGTGTATGTTTAAGTAAATTAAGAATGCCATGTGAAGGAGACCCATCTGTCCTGCATGTTCTTCAAATCTGACAGAGCTATTCAGCGAAGATGCCAGCTGGGCAGTTGTCATAAATGCTTGCAGATGGCATTGGGGCTTTTAGTCAGGGAGACTTGTCCGGTGAAACGTCTACTGTCATGAGTAGTATGACAGCCTGGAGACCTGAACCTTAAGTTGCACAATGTTGAGGATGTAATTGTTACCTCATTTGGATTTGAATGAAAAATAGTGGGACTTGATGAGCATTTACTAAAGGCATGTCAGCCTTTAGTACTTTTTTCAGGCATTTATACAGATAGAACTCAGTCTGAATCTGTGTCTTTTGTGCACATCATAATTAGAATTTATTCAATTAAATTTGTCATTTACTATAGCTATTGTCTGCTTCCGTTGTACATACAGTCTCTAGTCCATAGTGTTTACAGTTTCATAAATGTTCTCCTGTTTGTTAATAGATGTAGGGCAGGGATTTAAAGGGGTACTCCAGCGGTTTAGTATTACATTAATGTCATACAGTTAAGATCTTGAGATATTCTCACCTCTATGGGTCCAGCACCAAAACCCTGACCCTGATGACATGACAGGGGGTTTCTAGACATGAGAAAGTTTGCTCCAGAGTCACTTGGTTTGTTCTTCGTGTTGATGTCGACAGACCTCTGATCTAATGCTAATGCTAGTCCGGGTGGTCAACATAATTGATCCAGCCCTGATATGTTTTTGATGGTGACTTAAAGCTACCATTAAGTCTTTTACCATTTGTCATACCAGTGCTTCACCATTAAGCTCTACATCATGAGTGACTTCTGTGACCTGTTGAGGTGTAGTTTCTAACCTGTGACCAGTGATCCATACAGTAATGGCTTCCTGTCACAAACACAGCCAGCAGTGTTAGTAAAAGTGGATGCTGAATCCCAATACTTCAGTGTGTTGTAGTTGATTGGTGCCTTTGGGAATTCTATAGTGGAGGATATATCGATAAAATGTATACACTGTATACATTAGTTCTTTGGCATCATTTTTCAAAACAACAGTTCATAGAAATACATATGTTTGTGTGATCTGGAATAGTCACATAGCAACCCTCATTTATTTTCAAGATCTGGGCTAATTGTTGTCCCAAAATTTTGGCTCACAATCAAACAAGAGGGAAATACTTGGCAATGTTTGGAAGGATTGGATAGCATTTACAAGCAGTGTTTTACACTGAGGATGGCAATGTTTAAAGTTAAGCTTTCAGGTGCAATGGATGACATGTGAAATTGCTGGAAATATTCAAATCAGCAATTTCCCCTACTTTGGCCTCTGCTATTTCCTCCAGACATTGGTCATCAATCTTTGATTGGAAATAATTTACAACACTCTGACAAAACAAAGGAGATGTACTCTGACCTCTGATGCATTAGAGTTATTTGGGAGAGCTGTGAGTTATTGTGTAATATAAAAATGTTGAGGTTTAAGGTGAGGTGAGATTCACTTCTGTATATGTATGGCAATCTGTCTTCCTGGAAAGGCTTCAGAGTTAAATAAAAAAAGAAAAGAAGAAAGCACTAAGGTGTAAAAAAAGAACTCCTAAGAAATTGCTGTCACTGAAATGTCTTCTCACTTCTAACTTACCTGTTGTAACGAACACAGGTAGGACCCAAGAATGCAGGCTCGACTCGAGAAGAATCGGAAAAACGGTTTAATTACAGCAGAGGTCGGTACACAGGTGTTCAAGTCCACAAAGGCAAAGGTACAAAATCCAACAGGCTAAGGCAAAGTCAAAAAAGGCAAAAACTGGTCACACTGGGAAGGCTCACAAGAAAAAAAAACTATATAGAAATCACTGGAACACTGACACAAGGGACAAGACGAACTGGCAACAAGAGGAAAAGCACACACAGACTAAATACTCTGGGGGGGAAGGGAGATAACGAGACCCAGGTGCAGCACATTAGGGCAGGGTAGGCAATCACACAGGAGGGCAGGAAGTTAAGGGACCTGAAACGAGACAACCAATGAGTAACCAAAATAAAACAGGAAGTACGAGACTAGAAACACTGGGAGGACAGACAAACCACTATACACCACGACGGGGTGTGACAGTACCCCCCCCCCCTCTACGGCCGGCTCCAGACGGCCCAGGATCATCAGGATGGGCTTGGTGGAAGTCCTCAATGAGGGTGTGATCCACAATATTCCTCGCAGGTACCCAGGAGCACTCCTCGGGACCGTACCCCTCCCAGTCCACCAGGTACTGAAACCCCCGTCCACGAGGGCACACTGCCAGGAGCCTCCGAACCATGTAAACTTGGCCACCATTGATGAGACGGGGGGGAGGCGGGGGCCGGACGGCAGGGACCAAAGTGCTCTCCTTCACCGGTTTCACCTGGCTTACGTGGAAGGCTGGGCTGGCTCGCATGGTGCTAGGCAACTTGAGCTTCACTGCCACAGGATTGAGGACCTTGGAAATGGAAAAGGGGCCGACGAATCAGGGAGCCAACTTCCTGGAGGTCACCCGGAGAGGGAGGTTCTTTGTTGATAACCACACCTTCTGGCCGACACTGTAGGCCGGGGCTGGCATCCTGCGACGGTCTGCTGCCTTCTTGTATCGGTTGGAGCTGCGAAGCAGTGTGTTCCTGGCCCAAGCCCAGGTACGACGGCACCGGCGAACCAGAGCCTGGGCCGAAGGCACGTTGACCTCCTTCTCCAGTGCAGGGAACAGTGGTGGTTGGTAGCCATAGGTGCACTGAAAAGGTGAGAGACCCGAGGAGGAGCATGGCAAGGAGTTATGAGCATACTCAACCCAGGTTAGTTGTTTGCTCCATGAGGAAGGATTGTGGGATGCCAAACAACGAAGACTTGTCTGGAACTCCTGGTTCAGCCGCTCAGTCTGTCCATTAGACTGTGGATGATGTCCCGATGACAGGCTGACAGATGCTCCAATAAGGGTGCAGAAAGCCCGCCAGAACTGCGCCGTGAATTGGGGGCCCCGATCAGACACCAAATCTCTGGGGAAACCATGGATACGGAACACATGGTGTAGCATGGCCTCGGCTGTCTCCTTGGCCGAGGGTAATTTAGACATAGGAATAAAATGAGCCATCTTAGAAAAACGATCCACCACTGTGAGGACAGTGGTGTTACCTTCAGAGGGTGGCAGCCCAGCGACAAAATCCACAGAGATGTCTGACCAGGGTCGATGCGGCACAGGAAGAGGATGGAGCAGATCGGGGGCTGGACGCCGGGAGGACTTACAGCGAGCACATACCGGACAGGCAGCCACATACTCCGCTAATTTCCTCTCCATAGAAGGCCACCAGAACCGTTGACGGAGCACAGAAAGGGTTCTTCTCACCCCTGGGTGGCAGGCGAAGGAAGAAGAATGTCCCCAGTGGATGACCTGGGAGTGGAGAGACACTGGCACAAACAAGTGGTTTGGGGGAACACCATCTGGGATGGCACAACCTCGGAGCGCCTCCCTCACTTGCGTCTCTATGTCCCATGTAAAGGCACCGACGACGCAAGAGGGGGGCAGAATAGTGACAGGATCAGTCTCTTCTATCTCTGGGGAGAATACTCGGGACAGCGCATCAGGCTTGACATCCTTGGACCCAGGCCGGTAAGACACCATGAAATAAAAACGGTTGAAAGAGAGAGCCCACCTTGCTTGCCTGGGGTTGAGCCGCTTTGCCATCCTAAGATACTCCAAGTTCTTATGATCGCTCCAGACAAGAAACGGCAGGCTGGCCCCCTCTAGCCAGTGTCTCCATTCCTCCAGAGCAACCTTGACAGCCAGCAACTCCCGGTTCCCCGCATCATAGTTTCTCTCAGCTGGGGATAGTTTTCGGGAGAGAAAAGCACAAGGGTGTAACCTGTTATCCTTGGGAGAACGCTGGGAGAGCACCACGCCGATTCCCACATTGGAAGCGTCGACCTCCACCACAAACTGGAGACTGGGATCAGGGATGGTGAGCACTGGGGCAGATGTGAAGCTCCGCTTCAGGTGTTGAAACGCCGCCTCGGCCGGGGGGGTCCACTGGAAAGTTGGCTTGGGAGAGGTCAGGACATGTAGGGGAGAAGCAACAGTACTGAAATTTCTGATAAACTTGTGATAAAAGTTGGCAAACCCCAAAAACCGTTGCAACTTCTTCCGGGAGTTAGGAGTAGGCCACCCACTCACCCCACTAACCTTCTCAGGGTCCATCTCCACCTTGTTCTGTCCCACAATGAAGCCCAGGAATGACAAAGAAGGTACATGAAACACACACTTTTCTGCTTTTACAAATAGTTGATTCTCCAGGAGGCGCTGAAGCACCCTCCTGACATGACCAACATGGGACTGTTCATCTGGAGAGAAGATCAGGATATTGTCAAGGTAGACAAAAACGAACACAATCAACATGTCACGGAGGACATAGTTCACTAGGCCCTGAAACACAGCTGGAGCATTGGTCAACCCAAAAGGCATGACGAGATATTCGTAATGTCCACTAGGAGTATTAAACGCAGTCATCCACTCGTCCCCCTCCCTAATACGAACCAAATGGTAAGCATTTCTTAAGTCCAGTCTTGAGAAAACCTTAGCATTATGCAATAGTTCAAATGCACTTGAGATTAAGGGGAGGGGGTACCTGTTGCGAATCGTGATGGCATTGAGTGCCCTGTAGTCAATGCAGGGCCGCAGGGTCTTGTCTTTCTTGGCGACGAAGAAAAACCCAGCTCCTGCCGGCGAGGAGGAAGGCCGGATGAGTCCTGCAGCCAGGGACTCCTCAATGTACTTCCTCATAGCCTCCTTTTCTGGTGCAGACAGGGAGTACAGACCCCCCCTGGAGGGTGAGGATCCGGGTAGCAGGTCGATGGGGCAATCAGAGGGCCGATGAGGAGGTAAGGAGGTGGCTCGGGTCTTGCTAAAAACCTTCTTGAGATTGTGGTAGCAAGATGGAACCTTGGAGAAGTCCGGAAACTCCGGGTCCGTAGTGGAGGGATCCTCGGAACCCATGGAGATCGAAACCTCTGGAGAATCACCAGATGAGGAGGACTCCGGTAGGACGTTCACTGGAACCCGAGCCGGGGGAAGGCGATGACGACGGCAGTCCTTTCCCCAGGAGAGAATTTGACCAGAAGCCCAATTAATGTGGGGATTGTGTGTGGTGAGCCAAGGATAGCCCAGGTTGAGGGGATGCTGTGGGGCTTGGAAAACATGAAAACAGATCATCTCAGCGTGGGAGTCAGGGAAAAAGAGTCTCAGAGGTTGAGTGCAGTGAGTAACTTTACATATGATCCGTCCATCCAGGGCACTGGCCTCGAGCGGCAGATCGAGTGGCAGCATCCTCAGACCAAGACTACTAACGAGACCAATATCCATTAAATTAGCATCCGACCCTGAGTCAACCAAAGCCGGAACCTTAACGGAGGACACAGAAGACTGGAGACACACAGAAGGCAGCAGTCTGGATGCTTTTAAAGGAACTGATGTTCGTCTCACCTTGTCAGGAGGGCCAGCATTCCTCAGGGGGCAGGCAGCGATGAAATGGCCAGCTTGTCCACAGTATAAACATCGCCCCCCCCCCACCATCCGGCGTTGTCGCACCGCAGGAGTCAGCTGGGTGCGACCCAACTGCATGGGCTCCTCGTGAACAGAAGGGGGAGCCGGTGGCGGACCCTCAGGAGAAAGAGCACGCCAAGGGGCCGAGGATGACGAGGAATGGCCGGAACGCTGCCCCCAGTGAAGCGGAGGCGAAGTGGGGGCACAATAGTAGCCGTTCCGTCTCTCACACAGTCTTTTGTCGATCTTTACCGCCAGGGCAATGAGAGAATCCAAATCGGCTGGTAAATCCACAGGCACCAGGTAGTCCTTTAATGGGTCTGAAAGACCGTTCAAAAACGCGTCATACAACGCGGCCTCATTCAAGTCACTCTCTGCCGCGAGAATGCGAAACTCGATGGCGTAGTCTGACACATGCCTTTTGCCTTGCCGGAGACGCACCAAAGCTCAAGCAGCCTCCCTCCCGGGAACAATGTTCTGGAAAACCTGAGTCAGTGAAGTGGTAAAGGCGGGCAAGGAACTACACACTGGAGAGCCTCTGCCCCTGCAGTGGCCCAGGTCTCCGCTCTCCCCGTTAGATGGGAGATGATGTATGCTATCTTGGAGCGGTCTGTAGGGAACGCTGCAGCCTGCAGTTCAAAATGCAAATCACACTGGGTGAGAAAAGTTTTGCAGTCACCTGAATCCCCGGAGAAGCGTTCAGGCCGGGAGAGGTGAAGAGGCAGAGGAGCGGGAGTGGACAACACAACCGGAGCGGCAGGTTCAGCGGCAGCCCCCGAAGAGGAAGCGGCCTCTGTGGAGAGAGCCACAGGACTGTGCAGCCCCCTCATCTGATCCATAAGGCCGTTGAGCTGGTTACCAAAACCAGCCAACAGGAACTCCTGATGGCTCGTCATCTCCTTCAGTTCATGCCGAAGGGTAGAAATTGCTCGCCTGGGCTTGCAAAACATTGACCAGGGTCCCTGAGCCCGCTGGGTCCATTCTTGGCCAGTTCGTACTGTAACGAACACAGGTAGGACCCAAGAATGCAGGCTCGACTCAAGAAGAATCGGAAAAACGGTTTAATTACAGCAGAGGTTGGTACACGGGTGTTCAGTCCACAAAGGCAAAGGTACAAAATCCAACAGGCTAAGGCAAAGTCAAAAAAGGCAAAAACTGGTCACATTGGGAAGGCTCACAAGAAAAAAACTCTATAGAAATCGCTGGAACGCTGACACAAGGGAAAAGACGAACTGGCAACAAGAGGAAAAGCACACACAGACTAAATACTCTGGGGGGGAAGGGAGATAACGAGACCCAGGTGCAGCACATGGACAGGGTAGGCAATCACACAGGAGGGCAGGAAGTTAAGAGACCTGAAACGAGACAACAAATGAGTAACCAAAATAAAACAGGAAGTACGAGACTAGAAACACTGGGAGGACAGACAAACCACTATACACCACGACGGGGTGTGACACCTGTTGAGATATTCCCAAAGTATATCTGTTCATGCAGGGCCAAATCTAGGATGTGCAAAGAAATGTCACAGACATTTTACGTTTTTTTCTGCAAATTCAGTGAAAGCACAAAATTAACCCAAATCAGAGTAAGAGTAAGATGGCATCTACATCGACCAATCTAAAATGGCAAACGTCTGATAAAAAACTAATTGTATATGTTTCAAATAACAGACACGTCAATATATCAGTAAAATACAATCTAAAAAAACAATGCAAGTGAATGAACTACTCCGCATTGTAAAATGGTAAATGGCCTCATTTATATAGCGCTTTTGTCCAAAGCGCTTTACAGCAATGACTGTCATTCACCCATTCACTCACACATTCATACACCAACAGCAGAGTCAACCACGCAGGGCGACAGCCAGCTCGTCAGGAGCAATTGGGGTGAGGTGTCTTGCTCAGGGACACCAGGCACTCAGCTAGGAGGAGCCGGGGATCGAACCAGCAATCTTGCGGTTGCCAGCCAACCCGCTCTACCTCCTGAGCTTGCATTGTACCAGCAGAATGATGGCAGTGCTGCGAATGTGCCCCAAACCACTGTGGGTGGTGTGGGACTACGTGACGGGGATCCCCAGGAAGTCTTGTCAAGCTCTGCAACACAATTATCGCTCATCCATCTTTAATATCTCCTCCATCTTCTCAATCTCCGCCGACAGAGGGGTACTCGCCCTGCAATTACTATCACAGCTGGCGTTCAAATGGAAGAATTGGATCTTCTGCCCTCTGCAAAAAAGCATGTGGACCAAAACAAATGGCGAGGAACAACATAAATGTGTTGTGATCATTTATTGCACTCCATAGTTGTTGAGATTTGCCTCAACGATGAATGAGAGCACTTGATTATACCATTTTCTGAAAACACGTGCAGATTGTTTTCTCATACATAGTTTAACTTATTTTATTGTTTCGAGCACACATTTACCTCACCTGCCTTTTCAGGGCTCCTCTCAGTGATTTCCTATATTTCCCAGAATGCAAAGCCCAGAGAATGTGTATGATTTTTTTTTATTTTACTCAAACATCTCTACTCTCTACTTACTATCCAGGGAGTTCTATATAGAGCACTATGTAGTGAGCTCATCAGTAAATTGAAAAGGTCCTTTCTGACGTGATTTTCTCTTCTCTGTTAATTACTCACTGCTGTCGCACAATTAAAACGCAACAAATCAACGGCGACTGGTGGACCATCCATAATATACAGACATGTGTTTTGTTATTAATAATGTTAGCTAATTTGTTGTAACTTAGTTTTCCCTGCTACATGACACATCTGGTGATGGAGCAGCGCAATACGGAAATAAAAAAATAAAAAAAAAGATTACCTTTATGTTACCTTTAAATTGCCTCAAAAGTTACCATACGGTCTGTTGCTGCCAAGAAATGTAGCATTTAAAATGTTTTTAAAACAAAAAACAAAAGAAAACGAGTCAGGCGCAGTGCTCACTCCACGTAAAACACACCGGGGCATTGTTGCATCACTTCCAGCTAATTTCACAGAGAACAATGAGGGCTTAAGAGACTCGCCTTGTCTTGTCTTGTCAATAATTAAATATGGTTATTTATCATCTTTCACACCTGTACGTGAGGCTGTCCAATATGCATTTTAATGCCATGACTCAACAGGGCTTCAGTTTGCCCCAAAGATACATATACGTATTATTGTTGTAGGGTATTTTATCTTATTTGTAGACATATTCGAGGAGATTCCTCACAAGGCTCTGTTAACCTTCAGGTTTCAAATCAATTTGTTTCCAACTCAGCACAGCAAAGATTAAACTTTTGTTATAAGCCTGTGAACCAGAATGAAAGATTGGTTAGTTGCTGCCCTATGGGAGTAAGACGTAAAACAGTTAGGCCTGTCAACTTGAACACCATTGAAACAACTTCCATTAATTTAAAAGTGCCACTGGATAAGAGCCTAAAGGCATGAGTGCCCAAGACTCATCAAGTGAATTAAGAGGTGTATATAAAGACAGGGAGCTTTGGTTTAACAGCACTCTGAATTAACCCCATCGCAAAGTATTTTTTGCATGACTAAAAATAGACTGATTGGCCAAAGCTAATTGTCATTCACAGCAAACCTGTATCTTTCCTTGGCAAAGAAGCCCAGAAGGGTGGGAACTGTTGAATGCACTTGGCATGTCATCATTTGTCACTGCATGCCGTTTCTCTGCCTCATGGGAGCAAAGAACGAGCCTCCTATGGAGAATATGTTGAGGTGAAGACATAGGAACCCACCTTCACTGAACATTAGATGGTGACCTAAACATCAGGAGAACAGCATTAACCACTCAGGCTGCACTTAAGTATTCCGCATTTAATTAAAGCTATTAAAATGGTGTGCTCTTTAAACTGGGCAATCTCATCAAGGCTCATGTAGATAAATGTCAGATGACGCATTAAAAAGGTGGGATACCTTTAGCAGTTTGGTTCAGATAGCTTCTTGTAGTAATAATAATAATAATAATAATAATAGAATAATTTGTACTGCAGAAATGTATTTATACCTGTGAATGTATGCATAAATGTGTATATTTGTTTCTATTATTCCATTTCTAAAAATATAACACTTATAATAACCATGATGCCAATTTCAGGAGAAACAATTTTCTTTTCCATTTTCATCCGTTATTATGTCAATTCATAGATCTGCAGGAAAACAAAAACCAAAGCAAAAGAATGATTCACGCTGTGGTGCCAAACGTAATTAATCTAGAGTAGAGTCAGATTGTTGATTTAAAAATTATGTAAATCATATGGGATGGCATGTGTCCTTGTGTAGACAGTGGGGGGAGTCTGCTCATTGTATTAACTGTGATGTAATTTATGTATCTCGTTTACATGCATGTATGATCCTGAACCATCGGACTAATAAGTGCTTTCTTTTTATTACTTAATTTTATTTCAGTAAGATATGGGTCTCTTGCAAATTGAACTGCATGAATAGCCATTCTATTTTTAGTGCTGTCTAAATGTATAGCGATAATTATTATATCCTATATTTGAATGTATCCCACAATCTGTCTTGAAAATTACTATAACATAATAATAATTATTATAAAATAACTGATGGATGAGAGTAGAGAGAGAAGTGCGATTAAAAGAAATCTATGAGTTGTGGTGATAAAAAAAGGTCAGAAAGTACATTATATTTATTTATTAATTTGGGATAATGAGCCCGAACAAAAGTCCTAGACATAAACATTCGCTTACAATATGTATTTATTACAAAAATATGTCTACATTAATTATGGATGGACCACCAGCTGCTGTTAATCCTGCACGTTTTAATTAGAGAGACGTAAATAATGCTTTAAACTTGCAAATTCCCTCTACTGGCCATCGGGGGTTGACTCCTCATGGAAGTCTGTGAGAAAATGACACTACTTTGTATTATCTCTGTAAACATTTTGAACATGAGTTTATGGCCTTAACCACTAGTTTTCAATACAGCATGACGTCCATTTAAAAAATGATGTTCCCGTTTAGAATGAAATAGACAGAAAGCAAGGGATGCTTTAGGACGGGCTAGCTTGTGATTGACAGGTTGCTACCAACGTTACCACGCCACCAGTGCAATTCACCAAGATGACTTCAACACTAAGGTTTACGTTGAATTATGAAGCTTCACACCAGAAGCCAGATGGAGCCAGATTCAGTAAGGTTGCCCTCAGGGTGCTGCTCTGCCTCTTCCACAATTCAAATATGGTCAATCCCGATCACTGGTCACAAAACTGTCAAGATGGCAAATGCCAAAAGGCCAAACTCAAGCCTTCACAAAAAAAAATGGGTGATGTCAAGATGACTTTGTCCACTTCTTAAGTACAGTCTATGTATTGATCTCCCCCTGTAGCGGGAGGGAGTAGTGAATGATTTGAAACACAACGCTAATAATGAAAAGCCTTTTCTTCTTTTGTGCCGGTTATCTATTTTGCACAATGTGAAGAGAGTGCAGAGAGAATACTAACACAACACCAGCAGCAGCATCCTCTTAACTCACCTTGGCTTGATACCACACAGGGGATTTACAGTACTGAGGTCATATTCCGAGGCTGGACACGTTGCCATTTTTTATTTATTTATTCATATTTTTAGGCCAATCGTTTCACACAGAGCGGACTTGTGCAAAGTTATTCCAGAGGGATTAATTCTTATAAATAAAAGATCACCATGAAACAAACAAAAAAAAAAAAAACCCAGAGCACAACTAGAGAGTGTCTCCAACATTTCATCTACTGTGGAGAGGAATACCCAAGACACCAGACTATGGACAACTCAGTCCCCTTGTATGTAGCGCATCACTGTAACATTGAAAATGTGGACGGTTTCAACAAATTCGCCAGATGCAAGCTACAGTTTGCAACATGACATCAGATCATTTCTTCTCACTCATTTTGGCACCTTTTATTAATCAAAACACCATACTTGTGATCAGCCCTGTCGGACATGCAAATATGTCTGTCATATTGAAATGTGATGATACCATTGGTTGCAATCTTTGTGTAAGCACAGACAAAGCCATCCTTTTAATTTAGCAGTCAGTAATTTGGTCGGAATATGTTTTAAACCATGTAAAACTCTATTTAATTTTGATGGAGACTAAATGAACTATAAAGTGGACTGAAGTTGAGAAGTCTCCTTGATGAATTCAGCATATGTTTGGAGCAGAATGTGTCACATCTGCAGCCTTAGTTAATTTTGCCCGGATTCCTTAGAAAGGCATGAATGAGTTGGTGGAATCCAGCCAGGACGAGGCTATGACACTCGAGTGTGTCCATTAGAAACGGATATAAATACTTCTGCTGGAAGACTAGGACAGACAGCACATTGTAGTACTGAGCCATTATCTTTAACTGCAACCTTGCCCTTGTGTGAGTGTGGTCAGGAACCATTGTTAAAGCGACAGTGTGTTGGATGGCTCACTCCTCTCTTCAAACACAGCGCCGAATTGAGCCGCCGAGTGTAAAACCATGGCAACACAGTTTTCTTAGGTCTTGTTTGCTGAGTGAGCAAGTTATGGACGCGTGGAGGTAGTGTCGAGCTTGTTACAACCTCGTGCTTGTGGGACCGATTGTGATGTTCAGATGTTCCCTCACAAGGATGTTCTTCAGCCCGTGGATACTGTTCTCTGCACTTGTATCACATGCACATGAGGTTTTTGTGGGTACGGATTTTGAGAAGGAAGTTCCAAGTTCTTTATTATCATATTTGCAAGCAGTTGGTTCTTAATTTTCAGGCTCCCTTCAACAATGCTCATCAAATATACATAGACGGACTAATGAGACACCATAGCATCTGACCAGCTGTTATGAAGTGAGAACTTGCACAACGATGGGTAAGGGACCAACAACAAATGATGCTGATGCTCTTTCTGGCTAACTCCATACATATATATATATATATATATATATATATATATATATATATATATATATATATATATATATAGTGGTGGTGTGTGCATGGGTCCCTAGATGTGATGCCAAGTTCCTTAGATTAGCTTCTATGTCAGAAACTTTATTAGAAACTGCCTACATTTCCCAGATGCCTTTGGATATCTTCCAGAGAATATGTATCAGCTTGTGTCCAGCAATTTGCTGTATCTGTGGAAAAGACAAATCGAGAGCAGCTTCAGTGGACCAAAAGTGAGAGCTGCAACATGCACCCAGAACAAGTCTTGTGGCTGCACTGCATCCTGGTCTACTAAAGCTGTTGGTGGAGTGACTGCCCTCCTGGCAGCTTGGGGCAATATCTGGCGAGATATGATGACAAGAGGCGAGGTGGAGCACACCTGTTAAATAGATGGAAAAACATTTGGTGTCACTTTAAATACACATCACATCAGACACACCAAGGTTGATAGTGTCGTTAATGGTTGACGAGTTAACGATGGCACAGAGACAAAAGGACACCTGCTGCCTCTGGCTCTGAATGTTAAGTGTATTCATGGTGTTTGCTCTTTGCAACTGTATTCTAAATATTGAATGATTTAAGACTATTTGTGGAATTTGCTCCCTCAGTGTCAGAATATGACTAAAAGTCTGCAGTTCTGTTTTAGATTTGACAGAGACATCGCCATGACTACTGCAATTACATTTTCAGAGGCAATCAATATAATGTGAGACCAGGGATGTCCAGGAGTTGGATGCATTGTCACACTCCCATCTGCAAGCCCCCAGATGCAGATGAGAGAAAATATTTAAACAGGAAGGAGTTCCACAGCATCGGCGTACAGGGAACATGTAGAGAGAACCTGAGAGGTGTGGACCTTCTAATTCTATTATGATTCACCTCTCAACGATTCTTGATGCATCTTAATACATCTTAATGCTTCTCAATGTATCACATCCTCCATTTTCTATACTTCCATAGATACTTTTTCAAAAGCACTCAGATAAAATCTGAACTCCCTCTTTAGAGGGAAATTCGAAATCCAACTACAACAGAGTTATTTTTACCAGCAGTATCTGTGTTATCCACCTCAGTATATGAACATGACAAACAGAACATAAAACCTCCTGAACCACATTACAAGTGTGCTGTAATCCAACAATACCATTTCACAAAGCAGCGCCAGGACCTGGATGCCTGTGGCCTTTTATACTTTATTTAGTTAGTTCCCTCCTTACCCATCTACATCACAGGATTAACAGCATCATGGTTGAATTCCAGCCTGCATTCATTTGTTCATGTTGAAATTGAAACCTGTCTCTTGAAATTAGCTTCCCCCCACGAGTCATATTTCATATATTATGATGGTATATGTCGGACCTTTCAAAACATATTTTTAGGGACACTTAATTCCGTGTGTCGTCTTCAGGAATTAATCTGGCTGTGTACTGTTTTTATTATTATTATTTGAATATTTTTTAGTCCGTTTTTCATGTCCTTGTTGTCATGTTCTTTTAATTTGCATTATTAACAAAACGCATCATGAAATCACATGCTGTTGCTTTCAGAATTGTTGGGGTTTGCACATTCACAGAGACAGACTTCACAACATTGATAAACTAAATGAATACATACTAACTGAATGAATACAACAACAAACAATCCAACTTACTCATCAGCTGTAGATACGGTTTACACTGGCCATGTAACAGGCTGTTGCAGTTTGTGTAACATTTGAGAATCAATTAGCACGTGTATTTGCTGACCATCTCTCCCCTAATGACAATAACTCAACAATATAATTACATAGATGTATATTTTCTTGGCTTACAGCAGGGTATTTTTTTATTAGTCAGTGTCCCATATCAACATTAAAGAAGGGCAATCATCCTCAATTTGTGAAGTCTGCACCGGCAGTTGCACCGGCTGAGACACCTTTTTCTAAGAGGACATATTCTACTCCTATTCTGGTGCATACGTGGTTACTACTGGGACATGTGTACATGCTTTAAGCTAACACTATAAAAGGAAAAGGCAGAAAAGCCTAAAACATATCGCTCTTTCTGTGAATATGAATCTTCACTTCCTGAGGACGAGCACAAAAATCCTTATTTCAGTTTGTCTGAAACTGTTAATAGATTTTAGCACGGGACAAAAGGTGAAGGACAAACCGGCTTCATGAATGTGCAGCGGTTTCAATGAAAACACTCTTTTATAACAAGTGGACTCGGCCTTGTCCCTAAATGCAGCTATGTGTCTTCAGCCTGCTTATTGAAAATGATTGCCACAGATTCTTTCACCAACCATATGTTGTTAGAATCTGGCTGTCTGCCCTCCCTCTCCCTCTGTTGTCTGGTGTTTTTTCCCCTTCCTTGTGACTCTTGTCTGTTCTCTCCTGGCTGTCGGGTTGTAAATCACCAGGGCGTGACCTCCCAGTGTCCTCCTTCCACCTGTGGCTCTGGAGCTCCCAGCTGCTACCCTGCTTCTTTGAAGCAATGCGACTATTTTGTTTTGTTTTAGATATGAAAAGTTTTACCTCAGTTTTCAAACACACACACACACACACACACACACACACACACACACACACTCACACACACTCACTAATAGAAGTGGCTGAGGTGAACTTCTATAAAGGTTGGCTGAGATGGATGGTACCCAAGGAGGGACACATGATTGAAGGAAAAAAGAATGGGAGGCAAGAGGAGGGAAAGGAAGTTAGGACAGAAAAGAGTAACCGCAGGACATCCTCATTACATTTGTACACATCTTTCTATGGATTTTGCGTCTATGTAGCTTTAGTTGATGTTGTGAAAGCTGTCTATACAAGAGTTAGAGTCAAGACATATTGATTTCTAAATGGCTTACCAGTTTGTAATCAGTGTTCAAGGCCTCACTGTTGGACTAAAAATATTTAGACTATTCACTTCGATGGATGCCTTACAGCTTGTATGCATTTAATGCAGGGGAAGACAAATGGTAGCAGCAACAATGGAAACATAGAGAAGTGCCACCAATGCTTTACACTGCAGAACATCCAGCGCAGCTCCAAGGACACCATTCATCTGAGATGGGGAACAGGGAGAGAGACGGTCTCCAACACTGACCAGTGCTGTGGCTGAAAAGTCTCTTTTGCTTAGGAAGGTTCCTAACTGAGTGACATGAAGTATCGAAGTGTCAGCCATGATAAGAGATGTTCTCGACATACTGAGGAAACGTGCTTCAGTGTTCCTTTCATATCTCCTTTACCAAAGGAACGGATTAATACTGCCCAAGATTCCCTCCTGCAACTTCTAAACAGGACCTATTATTCTCCTTTTCTGGGAAGCTACTGAGGGTGTGCCAAACTGGCAGCTGCAGATATTATACCAATTTGTTACTTAGTGACATCACCACTGTAAGGAAAACGAGACCAGATTTCAATTGAGTTATTTCAAGCAGTTCAGGAGCAGACTTTCTGTGGAGGAGAGTAATTCCCTTTGGCCATGGACTTTGACACTCTGGAGACATTTTACATACACAAGAAAAACCTATACAACACATTCAAAGAAAGACAAAACACATAGGGTGTGTTAAACATGAGTGAAAAACCAAACTAAAATAAAATAAATAAAATGAAAAGTAAATATGGAAAACTGCCAAAAAAAAGATCATCTAGACAACATTGATAAACAACATAAATAAATATTACAAGTCCAAAAAGGAGGGAAAATACTGTAGATCTGAACCCTTCTCCATAACTCAAACAACTTACTAACATAATATTTCATATAAACACTGTGATTGGCAGCCTATATTCCTTTTTTTAATTACAATTCCAACCTTGATAATGAAGTTATGTTTTTCAAAGGGAAGATTGTCCTTTTGTATTGCTGTGACGGGGAGTTAAATCGGTAATAAATAATTAACAAGTAAGAAAGAAAAAACTAACTGTTTAATGGTTGAATTCACAATATTGCACATAAGAAATATAGTACCTGGAATAGACCTGGTACTCTGGCCAACACCTTGCACAGTACCCTGGAGAGAGTTGATGAAACAAATGAGTGGAAGAGGCTGTGGCATGTGGAGATGACTCCAGTAGTCTGCCCAGTGGAAGATGGCTGCACGGGCTCTATTGCACCATCCACCACCAGGTTACTCAAAGAGCTAATACACAGACAAGCCCTGCACCAGAGCATAAAAGAAACAATGTGAGGGACACACCAAGGTTTGATCAGTGGTGGACCTGCCTTAGCAGAGTGTCGTGTGATTGAAAGGCCAAAACACCCTGATGATGCTGAGGTACACAACTGATGATGTGTCCCTAATACTTGCTGGTGGTTGCCAACTTATCATCAAGAGTACAAGATGTTTCAAATGATGATGAGGCTGCTTTGCCAAACTTTCAACAGCGTTTCAACTATTGAATAAAGTGAATAAGGAAACTGCAGACAACAAGCCCTCCGGCTGTTGACACCCAAAAAGCTCAGCAGCACAAATGACTTCCTTGTCAATCTCTGAGGAGCCTTGCTGCCTGGAGTCAGACAGCCTCGACTTCCTCCTCCATTATTACGCAGAAAATGAGATGGGCTTCATTATGCTTATTGTTGCTCCAGCCGGTGGCCACCTACTTGAGCTACATGTCTGATAACAAGAGCCGTGCTGAATATTGTTATGGTTGATGTTACGGTGGAGCAGGAGGTGAGGTTGTGATGGGATGTAACATTATCATTACACTAAGGTGCCCCGGCTGTCATCATATCAGTTTTAGCACATGATCATCATGGCCAAAACAATTCACGATCACAATATTGTCATGATAGCTATAGAAAATGCCAGTCAAATTTCTTTGTTTTGTCTCTTGTGAAGAACTAATTATACTCACAATATGAGTGTTGGAAGTTGGAGGGAGAGTCTGTAACCATAGGTAAAAATGAAACGCGGATCTGATGTTGACTCTCGTTTTATCAAAGGCACTGTCACATTCTTTCTTTTTTTCTTCCTTTCTACAGTTGTTTTCTTTTTCTTGGCTGTTTTGGACCTCCTAGCTTTGGTTTTTAACCGAGGAATTGGAAGCTTGCTAGTGTTGCTACTTCCCTCCGCCATCACGCTACAAACAATTGAACGCAATGCGTGTGCCTGTGATATTGTAACGAGCTTGAGGGGGGAGGGGCTCTACGGCGTGTGCACGAACACAGCGTGCTGAGTGGACAGGATGATACGGGCGCTGTCGATCTTTGCAAAACAAACAACAGGCTCTACGTGCACTTAGAGCCACGTTTTATTTTTCTAAAACCGGATGATTTATGTTGTTCTATTGGAGCATAGTGTCGGCTTCAGTGAATATGACCAAACAAATGTTGCCGACTGGGACTTTCAGGATGGCTCTGTTCTTTTCAAGTATCCCAGTAAAGCTTCAGTTCTACTACTCAAACGGGAGTGTAAACGGACAGCTGCGGTCTCCACGGACACGTAGTTCTGTTTAAATTGTCTGCTTGTTCCACACATGCAGTAAATCTCCACTGGCCGTGCAGACTTTTTTTTGTCGATAAGGGGGCATCTACACAGAGCTTGAACATAACACAAAAGTTACACTGATAAACTGAACAGCCGGTCCTTTGGCCAAATACTTTGTAATGCTTAGCTACATGCTTCTAGTAGTTTAATGTACCATACACTGCTATTAACTTATCCCTAATTCAGATTTCCTAAATACAGAAAATATGGAGCATTGAGGGCCCTACTAGTTACCCACTCACATAAATTATTTGAAATCAATGATCATTTTCATTCCTCCAGCCCACTACGTCATATGGCAACGAGTGGCAGCTCAATTCACAATGCATTGTGGTATAGTTTAAATATTGTAGTAAGCATTGATATTCCCTTGATATTACAGTGATTGCCAGGAAGTGCCTTTAAAATGTATATCACACATTTTAATGATAATTTGGACACTTTAGAAGTATAATGGCTGACCATGTAATGCCCCTCTAGAACACAGGACTAGTCTAATCTCATCCACAAACATGTATGACACAGTCCAGGTAGCGTAGCTTTCTCAGGAGCAGTTTATAATCATAATTACATGTGCAACTAGCACACTACAAAAGATTAGTTCAAGGAGCTGATTCTGCCGTGATAGCCCAAATCTGCACACACAATACATGGTAGATAGGTTGACTACATACTTTACTGTACACTCAAGTAGAAGCTATTCCATGTTCCCTAAAATAATAAACAATAAAAATAATATCCCAGCACACAAGGGCTGAGCATCAACACGACCACAGTGCACGTCTGACAGCAGCTTATTCCTAGAGGACGGGGGCGGCTCAGGAGGTCGAGCAGGTCGTCTACTAATCGGAAGATCGGCAATTCAATTCCCTGCCCCTCTGGTCCTTGGGCAACATATTGAAGGCCGTGCCATCGGCGTGTGAATGAATGAGGAATGATGAAGCGTAAAGCCCTTTCAGTGGTCACCAGAAATACGCTATATAAATGCAAGTCCGTTTGCCATAGAGAGGTCAGAACAACAGAGTCGCCAGCGTGGTGAAATGCTATCTGTACTAACAATGTCATTGATGGATCACCATCTGGAGCGAAACCACACATTGCTTGCTGGGAAACACAGCTGGATGTGCAAAGATGATCCAGAGGCCAACAGTCATAGATGTCAGTGAGGCACCTTGTCTGCTGTCGAGTTGACTCGTGATGGATGATGGAGGCATCCTGCAAAACGCCAAGGATGTTCAGGAACCCGGCGTCACCGTGTGGGGCCGCTCGCTCCGGCCGAGACGAATGGCTCTTAATATGCAATGGAGGTTTCCCCTAATTCACTTGACATTTTAAGAGACGTCTCGTTAATTCCACCCCATCTCCTATGAATTACATTCATATGCAGTCCTGCAGTACCAATTTACGCTTGGCAGAAAAGCTCGGTGCAAATGCAGGTAGCAGTGTGATTATTCATATGGTGAAGCTTAAAGTAGGGATATCTCGGTATGAATAATGATATGAAAATAAATGTTCAAACGGAGTGTAATCCTCACATTAAGACTGCAATCGTGATAATATGATCTATTTATCCGTAGAAGCTTCTCACTTTCTATGCTCCTTGATAATCTATGACATTGTCATACTCCCATAATATTCCCATAGGGCATCAGACCTTGTTGCAGAGCACCGACTCTCTTGGACGTTAAAGAGGTAAAAAGCTGAATATGTTGCCATTCACACACCATTAAATAACTATATAACAGCTATTGGGTTAACAAGACATGTATAGCATTAATATAGTATTAATGTATAATAATGCATGCAACACTGATGTACATATTAGAAGATGCATCTGATGCACAATCCAAACTCTCACCGGGTTGTTTCCATGGGAACGTGGTGTTTCAAAGTAGTCAATATTGGCAGCTTTATTGTTGTTAATGATGAAGCAATTTGTAAGAGATGGCTTTGCTTGATAATTTTATTCATCACCACGACAGACATTCTGATTAGCAAATCAAAGTACAGAAAAAAGGACATTTGTTGAGTTGAAAATCTCAAAATTAAATATTAATTACAAGTAAAGGGTTATCGTGGAAATTTCAATGTATTTTTAAACTTCTTAATTATTAAAAGGCATCCCCAATGTAGTTTAAATGTGCCAAATAGAGTCAAATGAAGAACAAAATAACAATTGAATTTCCAACCCTCTAAAAATGTGACCATGAGCCCCTGCACCGGTTCCCAGAGGAGCCTCCTCACCTGTTTCTGCTGATATGTTGCCGACACGCCGGGGACTTCACACCACACTCCCCCACATACAACACTGTCCTCTATACACATCCTCCAGATATATCACATTCTGCCACCATATCATTGAGATGATGCATGGAGCAACTCTCTTTCATTGCTATTCACTGTGTGGACATCATGGATGTTGATTTATGGCCATGTTGTTGGCTGATATTAACTTGTATTGCAGTATAATGCAATAAAAGCTTATACTAGCTTTTATTGCATTATAAAACAATAATTGAACATGAGATAAACGTATGTTTTGAAATGTGTATTTTTCCACAGACAATCCTTTTGTGAAAAGTAGGGACCTGTGTAAACTGTGTCCCATCATTATCATTGTTGTAGCTTTTACTGAAGTATCAACTCGACTGAGTATTGCCTACATCTCTTTTGGTTAATAAACAGAAGGAAGCAGAGCAGCAGCTGTGATTCAAAGCCTTGCAGAAACTAGATAATATCAAGTGGACCCGACTGGAGCGCTGATATCATTTCTATCTTTTGAAGCCAAACAATTACTTTTTAAATGGGCCTTTTTATGCTGAAATCCAGGATCATGTTGCACATCAGGTTCTGTGGCTAATTAGATCCCGTTTTGATGTCGAGACTGTAGATTGCGTATAGACACAGAGGTGGACATCGAGACGCTGAGTGAACCAGCTGGATGGGTCCATCACTCAAAGAATTAAAGGCAAATCCACATTGTAGTGGGCGGCCCTCTACCAGGGCAGCTGGACAGCCTACCTTCAGGATGACAACAGTAGCGGCACGTTTACAGTTGCCTCTTATTTCACATTTAAAATGATGCCATGCCCCAACTATTCATACTCAACCTTCAGGAAGAGGGAGAGGGTTAGATAGGTATTTATCTATAATGCTGATTTTTTTTCAATTAATGAGAAAATCAATAAACAATGCAATGTCAGTGAATTAGTCTGTCAAATATTATAGCTTTCTCGTTTACACATGGTGTCCCCCTGTGTGCAGTACGACAGAAATTTATAGCACATACATGCCCTTGCATGGAAAACACAGAGTCAGCAGTGGATGCAGAGGATTAGGGCTTGTATCTTTTGTGTATAGTAATTAAACTATAATTAAATTTTGCTGCACCCTCAGCGTACAAAGAGATTTTTACTGTATTAGCTTAAACCTCAGGTGGCTGACGAGCTCATCAAGTCCAATATGGATATTGAATAATCTTAACAAAACCACAGGACCACACAACACCATCATCAATAATGCTGGTTCAAATGACGTGTTTGTAATTGTTGAAGCCTATGGCATACGCCTCCAGTAGATGTGCTCCACTGATTAGCTCTGTTTTTATTGTGGATATCTAATTTGGTTTTGGTTTTGAATTGCAATTAAGTCATTCATTTGCATGGATGCTGTATATATAATAGATATAATGAGGTCTGTTGTATTTGCCATTGAAAAGATTTACTGTAAGGCCATTTTTAATGGACGTCCTAGTAACCTCTAAAACAAATGTATTTAGAGAAAAATGGCAACAACAAAAAGGCTTCTCTTTCAGCCAGTGCCTGTGTATTTCAGATGGTTTGAGTCTGACAATGTAACAATGAAGATTTACTCAGCATTTAATGTCAGACTATGGAGAAGAAGACATAGTCATCATGACGTCACCCGTCTGTTTGTGAACAACAGTTTTGAGTTCAGCATTTTGGCTGTGACCATCTTGGAATTTTTGCAACAGAAGTGACTATTTCTCAAGTGGTAAAGTAATCCTAGGAGCTAATTGCATTGGCAATGGAATGGTATTGACAGTAGCAACACTGTCAATCATAAGGTAGCCCCACCCTAAAGCATACACTGCTTTATGGTCTATTTGACTCTAAATGGAGCATAATTTATTAAATGAACATCATATATCGAACAAAACTAGAGATTGAGACCATACACTTTTACAAGTAGGGTAATTTTGCTGAGACTTCCATGCAATCAGACATATTTTTGCAACCTGATGGCCAGCAGAGAGAATGCAAGTTAAGGCACTTCAGCATTGGCTTGACTTTTCAGAACCGGAGGTTTCGGCCTGGTTGTAACCCATATTTCTTCAAACTGCCTTCAGCAGGGAGAGAGAGGAAAGGAAAAAGTGTGGGGGCGATGCAGTACGGATTGGAAGCTGAAAGACATCCTTTGTTTTCTTTTCAATATGACGAACCTTCCTTCCGTCAGACATGTTTGAATATGTTCATAGAGAATAATTAACTGTGTTGAATGGAAGGGCAAGGCCATTTAATGCTTTGGAAGAACTGTATATTTTCAGGAGTTTATTACTTGTTGCTATAGGAAAACAAATGATTCTCTACACAAAACAAGCCAATTGAGAATGGATCATATATTTATGTATCGGAAATCAGATTTTGTTCCCTGTTACTAAAACAATATTAGGAAACTAATCAGCAAACTGGTGTTCCTTCTAATTTTCAAAATGAACATGTTAATTTAAACATTGCCGTAGAGCTACCATTATGTACTTATATACTGTATTTACAATGAATTGTCTTTTTCGAGAGGTTAAACATGCTGACCTCCCTGGTTGCATGTGGAATTAAATAAGTAGGAAAGTAGTCAAGTATTAAAAAAAAAATCAAATGTACAGTGCAAAGATAAATAGGATTTCCCTTAAACCTTGACCAAAACCGAGGCTTTTACGTTTTAATCTTCAGTTATGTTTCTTTATAAAAAGAAAAAAGGTCAGAGTGGCATGAAAAGTTGAGATGTGCTGTGAAAATACCGAAGGCAGCTTTGAAAATAGATAATACTTTACCTCAAGATGATTAATTTCTGGATTTTATTCTATTTATCCATCACTGTTTGGCAACGGATGTTTGTGACATACATGAACACCATTATAAGGTAGCAGAAATGGGTTTGTTAGATCATGTGTCTGATCAATAGACACATAAATGTGAGACTACTATGGTCGGACATATCATTTGGTTCAATGATGTTTGTTCCTATTGATTTTTACTTTAATCAAAAATAATATTGATCTCGAACAGCACTGATACCAACATCTGACATCGGCCAGTTTGAAAGGACACCCTTGAACAGTCATATTGTCTTAATAAAAAAAAAAAAGGAAATCCATGCTGTCTTTCAAGAAATAACGAAGATGCATTCATGTTTCAATGAAATCAGCAGAGATGGGGACATTGTGTGTGTTTGTATGTGGCTAACAGATGGTGTCCATCCTCACAGATGCTGCAGGTGCCCCATCTTTGTTGGTGCCTGTAACCGCCTCAGCTCGTCCCCTTGGGCTGTTGCAGGTGGGTTCAAGGTTGGCAAACCAGTATGTCAATATTTGTCTTTGCCCACAGCATTCAGGATGGCTGCAACATCCGTCCACCGCTTCAGGGTGCTGGTTCCATCCAATTTGACTCTATCCTAAAAGCAAAAGTTGACAAAAAAAGAAGCCCTATGTGGCAGCAAAGGCCACAACATGATAATTATTTAAGCCTGAAAGATCTTCATATCCCCATAAGGCATTCACAGAGAAGTAAATGTGAACCACCTTCCTTTTCGAGATAATCCCGTAAAAGTTTTGTCTTTTTTTAAGAAGCAGTGGTAGCTGTGATAGACAGGTGATGTTGGCAACCCTGGTGTTTATGCATGCATGGGATGAATCCCTCCGTCTGTGTGGGGATGTTTTTGTGTGGATGTATGTAAGTGTGAGCGTAACAAAGAGAGCTGTATGAATCACTCAGGCAAAACATGCGCTGTTGAGCGCTAGCTGACCTGGTGATTTCAGATCCCGGGGCTGTTCCGTGGAGCTCTCCTCACCGAGGCTGGCTTCAGAGGGAACACTGATCCGTCAATACTCCAGACGCTTCACTGGATTTTGGGAGCTCATCAATAATGCTACTATTCTCACGCATGATTCAATCCCCTCATGGCTACTGATTAACATTAAATCGATAACACACCCTCCCACTATTCTTGTTGTCATACGTGTATGAATCCCTGCTAATAGGGCATCATTCTATCGACGTAGGACCTTATCATTGCTAATGACCACAGAGTAGCATAGAGCACTGATGCGTTGAGTGCTAAGAGAGGGTTACTACAGGCCAAGATTTTAAAGTAAGTCATCTTCTCATAATTTGAGCAATTCTTAGGATGGGCACAAAACTCTTCTCAATAAATTATTGATATAAAAATGGCAATCTGCATTACTAAAATCAAATAATTATTATAATTTAAAACGCCAACGTTTCAATACTAAATTAAAACATTAAGGCTGAAGTCAACGACAAGAAACATAGTGTTCGGAAATAGTGGACAATTTCTGTAATTTTCCACAACCTGTCTGACATTCACACCCACTTGGCCAGCTGTGTGAAGGTGAGAAAGGACTTTTCCCTTGGCGCTCTTTTTAAAAAAAAAATCTTGTTACAACTATTTCTCACTTTTTCTGTGAACAACCGAGTGAACACTACGTCATCCAGGAGGTCTGAAAATGTGCAACGTTATCCCCATATTTAAACGATATTGCCTCTCGAGGACAGCTGGGTTGTCATAGGAGTGTGACCATTCAGAATAACTATCAACAATTTAAATTTTCAGATGTGGTCAGACAACAATAATACGAGTAAGGAAGTGCATGCTACTGTTACCCTTGCCTCAATGTAATTTAGCTAAGTTGCCACTTAAACACTGTGATTCATCTGCTTCATTTGCTGAGTAATTTATTTTCCTGGCTAAGCAAATCCTGCTTCAGTGGTACCAGTCTACCCGAATCCTTTATCAGTTTTCAGATATAAAATGCCTTAAAATGCCATGTACAGACTGATGAAGCATCAGCATCATATTCCAGAACATAGTACATATGGGGTACACTGTGTTTTATCCCCTGTCATCCATCATAACTCTGTCTCTCTCCTGCAGGTTATCCCATCAATGTTGCAGGTTTGTGAGACAATGACAAGCAGAAGTACGTTATCACAGTTATTAATCTACGTTTGGCAAGGCATCAACTAATTTCAAGCCCAAAGGTCAAAGTCCATTTGGAGTTTTGAGTCGTTGGTGTTTGAGTCGAAGTCCCAAGGATTTTTATAATTGAATTGGCAAGTCAAATGTGACTCAAGTCTGAATAACCCTTTGTAACTCAAAACTGAAATCTACAGCTACATAGTGCAACAACAAAATATTTCTATACTTTTATGGCTGTGTTTTTAGATTAGATTTATTCATGTCATTTAGGGGGATCTATTTGCAGAAATGGAATATAACTATTTATTAATGTTTCACATTGTCTGCAGTGTATGAATAGTTATTCCTGTAGCCTACTGTTCTACAGGAGCCCAGAATGGAAAAAACAAACACTGGCCAATGATTCGGCTATTTGCGGCTTCGGGTTGCTGATCATAGATTTCCTACAAGAGAACATTTCCAACATTGGCTGAACCCGGTTGCACCAAAAATGTATTGTGGAGGATCAACGGGTGGATCGTCTGGTGGACCCCATTAAAGATTGTATATGTGGAAGTTGGGATATTGAGACTCGGCACCCTAAATCTCATCCAATCCCTGTACACGAGACCGGAAGCCTTGAGGCTTGTTGCAGCTTCCACAAAAGAACATATTGAATTCTTTGCAAGATACTTATTGATGCTTGGCAAGCTACGTATTGACCACACATACCTTTGGTCATTAATAAATAAAATGAAATTAATTAATGATGCAGAGCAGGAGGGGCGGAGCCCTAGCACCCTCTATGGGCTGGCCACCACTGGGTGTGAAGTTGCTAACAAAGTTAGCTTCCATAATTCAAGGTTAAAGCTAAGTGTTGAAGTACTCTTAATAGCTCATTGCATTGGTAGCAACGTATCGACGGTAAGGCCTCGGTAGGACGCCGTGGTAACGACCTGTCAGGTATCGATGCCCTAAAGCATTCCCTGCTTTATGGTCTATTAGACTCTCAGTGGACCATTATCGACTAAATTAAGATCATGCTGTATCGAAGAAGACTTGAAACTAGAGATTGAGAACATAAACTCACCTTTACATTGTTTAGTGAGACAACACATTTCTCATATACTTCCGTATGTACATGCAATGAGAGTTCTGCATTGGCTTCAAATTTTAGAGCCAGAGGTTGCCGCCTGGTGGTAATTTAACCCTAGAAATGTTCCAAAATGTAAAATGTATCCACATAGTAGTGGTACACAAAGTTGCACTGGAACTGCTATCGAATCCAAAGATTGCATAAATTATGCTTTTTTTTGGTTCCGGATTGTTAAACTTTGGAATATCGCATCCCCCCACCTCTGCTGCTTACAAACATGCTCCCAGAGAGTCAGCAAGTGTGTTTGTGTGTGACCAGGCGAAGCAGAGGTCAAAGGGCTTGCATGGGGATTACAACATCCTTTCCGATATCAGGACAAGTTGAATTATTAAGGTATTCTAAACTCACTTAAGGGCACAGGAGAGCACGGTCGTCCACTATTCGGAAGGTCAGTGGCCTGGTCTCTGGAGTCTGCATGTTGGCGCGTCCTTGGGCCATCATTGTGCCTATGAATGTTTATCGCACTTGATGAGCAGGTGGCACCTTGTATGGTCGCCTCATCCAACAGTGCGTGTTGTGTTCTAAAGCACCTTAAGTGGACTAGAAAAGAGCTGTATAAATAAAGTGGAAGAGCCCACAGATGGTCTTTCTCATCAGCCGAGGTGGTCATTGAAGGAGCTTATATGTGTCTATGTGTGGGTGTGAAGATAAACTCATATATGTGCCAGCAAACCAGGCTGTAATTGGCCTATTTGTGCACCATGCCCTTTCCTGAAAGTGAAATTTCCTCTTCCAGTGCCCCCCCTGCAGCTGCGTTGTCCCATTTATTAATTCCTGCTGGACTCTTGTCAGCAATCCAACTGAATATTCAACAATCGAATCTCTGATGGTAAGAGCGTACATCTGCGCTGCGGCAGCACACCGGTGAGAGAAATCTCTTCATCTGTCAAGTCACCGTTAGTCATCACCGGATCAAGAGAGCCGTGTCTTTGATTAGAAAAAAATCTATGTGTACACTGCGGGGGCTTTTCTCTGTGGGCTCATAGCGTATTTAAAAGAAGCATATCTGACACAGACAGCAAGCTACAGCAGCAAAATATATCTCCGCCCGGACCTCTTTTGTTGCACTCTATCATGTAACACAGTCTTCCTAACCAGCCGCAAGTAAACACGACTCTTGAGTCAAGGTTTTTTTCTTAAGTGTTTCCAGCTATTCTCTCACTTTGTGTCATCAAAACATGACAAGTGGGCACTGCCGGCGAAAAGTGAAGAAGAAAACAGTCAACACACCTCAAGCAAGCGCAACTGTCTCAATAGATGGCTAGCTGTGACACTGAGCTCTGCTGACGTATAAGAGCTGTAAAGCAGACTGACGGGGAAGCACGAAGAAAGAGACATCTGATGACCCTGAGGGTCAGGGGTGTTTTAAAAGAGGAAAGAGGTAAAGGGAGAGGGGGACTCGAGATGATGTGCTCCTGGGAAACAGGGCAGAGGATATTGAAGAGTATCCAAAGGTCCGATGAGTCATAGCCACGGGCTGCACACACACCTCACATATCTGGTCTGCAAACACACACACACTCACACTCACTCACACACACACATATATATATATATATATATATATATATATATATATATATCCCACGACCCTGAATACAGGTTGAGCGGTAGACAATGGATGTATATATATATATATATATATATATTCCCTGTTTCCGTTTCACAAACGCACAGAAAAGTTCACTGTTTTTCACAAAAAAACTGGAACAGGAAAATTAATAAGTGGGAGGGAAAGAGAGAAATGTGTTTGACAGAGAGAGAGAGGGAGACAGAGAGAGAGAGCGAGAGAGAGATGAGGTGAGGAGGCGGAGGGATGAGAGGCGAGGGAGGGAGTAATGTAGACAGGGAGGTTGGAGAAGAGAGAGAGATAAGCCACACTTGGATTCCAGCGGAGTGAGCAGGGAGTTCCGAGTGTTGGATCAGAGAGACTAAACTACAGATTTGTGGTCCTTCAGACGGACAGAAGAGCAGGTGAAGAGACGGACAGATGGACACAGGAGGGACGCCGGGCCCGGGGCTGACACAGACCACCATGACCTCTCCATCTGGCTATTTAACCTAATGACTGACCACCGGGATTGAGATCCGGCACAAGTTGGAGGGAGTTCGCTATGGATATATACAAATGTTTGAGTGTACTTTTCTTCACTCTTCCACCACAAGGTAAATCTTTTCCCTTTCTGTATGTTGCAGTTGCTTCACCTCATTGTTGTATTTTAAATATTTGCTTAAGGGAGGCTGGTCTATGTTTACATGGAGAGCAGGTGTTTAAACTTTTACTCATCACATATTATATATATATTTTTTTTAAAATTTTGGGTTAGAATATAATTGCAATCAGCACCACAAAGTCGATGCCTGGGCCCAGATCTGTAATACATTTAACGATTAATCACTTCTTTATTCAAATGTGTGGCTGTTTTTCCTATATTGTCAATTTAGATTTGTTTATGTTGTGAGTATATTATTTTGAGATATTGAAGGGAGGGTACTAGTTTTTTTATTCTAAGGGAAGAGTCCAAATATTATTTTTTTTATTGAATAAAATCTAAGATTCAGCTTCCCTCCCCACCCTGATTATTTTTTTACAGTCCCTAATTGAGCTCCAGTCCCAGTATTGCATTAGAAAGGCAAGGATTTTTATTTTCTGAAAAGATGACAACCTTCAAGACACAAACAGTTTGTGGTTTTCAGTAGTTATTGAACAAGGAAGTGGAAGGTGCCTCTGTTGCTTAGTGACCTGGCAGCAAAGCTTTGTCTGAGCAGGCCTCACATGTACAGAAGGTAATATTTGCTGCTCGTGCATTATTAGCCGATGAGAGTACATTGATCAAATGAGGACAGAATTGGGTCTTGTATACATTTAGATAACCAAGCAGGACAAAACTGCGTGGCTTGTGTTTTGCAAAATAGAAAATAAAAGAACATTACCCAAAATGAGATTTGTTTGTTTTACCAGATTTTATTAACTTTACTGGATGATTTACATAATTTATTTTGTTCCATTTCGACTGTCTGCATGGATAAATATAAGAACAGATACCAACAATGAGAAGCATCCAGGGAAAGGGCACGGTTTAAAGGAGAAGGAACTGAATATTCTCCCAAACACAGGAAAAAGAAAGTTGAGTAATCACATGACAGATGAACAGGTTCAGGTTTCTCGTTCTAAGTGTCTGGGAACACCACAGTCTGTACTGTTCTAATCACAGTGTCCTTCAAAGCCTTCATACAGATGTAAGCTCATCCAGCAGTTCCTGCACACATGACTGCTCTGAATCCCCTCCACCTCATCTAGACCCAAGCAAGGCTGTTGTAGAATCAACTGGAGCATCCCAATTTACTTAATATCAGCTGCATTCAACAGATATCGCTCTGAGTTGATGGGATAAAAACAAAAGTGGCTGTGTCGGTTCCTTCCGTCTGAAAACGTAAAGACGTTTCAAGGTTGTTGAGCATCTTGATATGTCAAACACATTCAGGTGGAAATGGAAGTCAAGATATGGGTGGGTTGGGAGGGGGGGGGGGGGCTATATCAATTTAATAAGATATTGATCTCAAGCCTTTACAAACTGAGGATGCCAGTTTTCAGGCAACTGAAGGACAGCCCATCAGCTTTGATTGAGTGAGCAGAAGAACCCAAGAGGAAGGCCGGCAGCAGGACAACACCTGTGTCCTTGTTCTAAGAATGCAGGTTACAAAAGCATCTTTGTCCAAAAGATTGATAGATAGAGAGATACAATGCCCCCCACTTCAGGTATAATTTAATATTTTGTACAATACATACAATGCAATGCTCCACACATGAGAAGGACATTGAAATATGCAGTAGTGCCAGGGATAATGATATATCAGTGAGGCCGGTGAAACAAAATCCCAGCCTATGATGAATTGCTGTGCCACTGAATTACCTGCACAGATGCACAATGTCCAGAATAGAGAAGCGCCTAATTAAATATGAAGAAAAAAAATGTATTGGAATACAAAGGACATTGTGCTGTGCGATTCTCGGGACGATCCTCGGACGTTCCTAATTGTTCTGAGACCTTGTTAGGTCATCCTGAGTGCGGAGGAGGGGGTGGGGGGGGGGGGGGTTGCTCCAGAGCAGCCGTGGCAGAGAGCGAGAGGGGGGACCAGGGAGGGATGAGACGTCTCGGATCGCTCCATCAGCATGTCTGTCCAGAGACACAACGGATGTCCTCAGAATCAGATTCATGCTTCCGCCTTTTCCTTCTCTCATAACTCACCAACCCCAACCCCCCCTTTCACTCTGATACAGTCTCGTGTAACCATACGCCACCTGTATAATAGAGGTCACCCTCTTTTTAGATTACACTCTGTACAGTGAATTATTCCCAGCGGCACAGATAAGTTATATCCATTATAGATGACTGTATTGTTGATGGTAGAAAATATATTGAGAATAAAAATAACTCATTGGAATTCATGGCTTCTATTTTAAATATTAATGTGCAAAAAAGAGAAACGATTCAAGGCCACTCTCATGTAAGAGCATCAAGGATAAGCAGTATTAACTGAGGCATGTGCATTTATATGCAGTCGCACATTGTTTTAAATCCACATTTACTGACACATCAGGGTGTGTCATCGGTCCAAGCTTCCCTCATGTGTCTGATCTCTTCTTCTCTCCCCTCAGCTTGTTTCCAAGTTGTACCTCGTGCCCAGGCTGAAGAGAGGCTGCTCCAGGATCTGTTTGCACGTTACAATAAGCTCTCCCGGCCTGTGGAAAACACTTCAGACACGGTGCTAGTCCACTTTGGACTGTCTATTGCCCAGCTTATTGATGTGGTGAGTAAAATCTCAGCCAAATCTATTAAAGTTCAACTGAAATTAAATGGCTTCTGTTTTTTACTGCTGCAGCATCACATACTCCATATCTCCTCTGAGGTATAAAATCAGGAGCCAAAAAAAGTACATCATTTTTTGTTTCGAAATGGCACCCCCAGTTTTGCATTAATCTGTTGGCATAATATCAGTTATCTATATACACAGCCAATCTTAAGCTATTAATAAATCAGCCTTATATTAATCCAACGCAGTCACCAGGAATGTTTCTTTTTGGCATGACACCTTTATTCAAACCATGAACCAAAAATATATTTTGTGGATACATTTGATATCAGCCTTTGTACAACGTTTGCAGAGCATGGTTAACGTTGTGAAACAATTTGTTAGGGTTAGCCAATGAAAGTACTTGATCAAATATAGAAAAAGGTAATTTGTGTGAACATAATTAGACACCAACCGCCCTGAGCAGACTTTCTTATGGAACTTAATGTTACAAGATTAAGAACGGTTACGTACAATTTTGAGTCAAAGTTCACTTTTGGTTTCACACAGACACGCACAGCATTCTCCTGGGTGAAAGTCCTCTGTTTGTTTGAACAATCCAACACCCCTATATCACCACCTAAGATTCACTGGTGAAAGGTGCACTGTTGATGGCAGTTTGTTGGCCGACTTCCTAATAAGCTGGTGAGCTGCAGCACATGGGCTAGGAAAGAGAGATGAATCCAGATATAGAGATTACCCATCAGCGGAAATGAAACCACAACCGAAGAGATTGAATTATTTTTCACAAATGAAATTCACTTGTCAAGTATGCTAACACTGGCAATAAATATTCAAATCCAGACACAGCAGGTCTCAACAAAATATCATCTTTATCGTCTCTGGCCTCTTCGCTTTCCTTTGCATTACCTAAATGATGTCGCAGGGTTTCTGTTGACTCAGGTAAACTCTTTAGAAGGCCTTTAACTGCCATTTGAACACGTCAAGCTGACTGGTGCAGCTTCAATATGGAAAAAGCAGCCTGCATGGCTGTGTGGGTTGATAGGGTTTTGACACACAATTAGGGGTGACAGTGCTCCACATGGCTGGCAGTGAGCGTCAGCTCTTGGTGAAGTTGTCTTCCCCAACAGTGTGCTTTCGCTGACTGCTGTGTCTTAGATGTTGCTGGGAAGGAGCTGCAGAGAGCAGCCTGCCCACAATGGAAGCAAAGCAACAAACACAATGCAGTGAGGGTGTTTCTGCACGAAGCACCCCCTAATGTGTTTTTTCTGTTGTATTACACAACTATATCATCTGTATTTATAAATAGAGGGTATTGATTTGAGACTGACATGCTGTTTTTCCAATTTACAATCTTTTGAAAGAAGCTCAATGTCAACATGTTTTCTCTCTTCTGTTTACTTGAAATAAGGATGAGAAGAACCAGATGATGACCACAAACGTCTGGGTCAAGCAAGTATGTAATAATGATGGATAAAAGGCATGCTATAAATATACAGTTCAGTATAAAGCTACACTGTATAAATATGATTGATACTTTCCGACAGGAATGGAATGATTATAAACTCCGCTGGGACCCGGAGGAATATGAAAACGTCACCTCCATCCGAATTCCCTCTGAACTAATCTGGAGGCCCGACATCGTCCTCTACAACAAGTGAGAATCTGTGTGAATAGCTTGTTTTAATAGGAAGTAGAGACTCTGGGACGTTCATGAGTGTTGCCACATTCACGGAAAAATAACCATATAGCATCTAATATTCACATTCTAATGATTTAATACCAGCGGACGGTATGACTGGAGGGGAAACGTAAAGGTTCTGCTGTTGTGCCTTGTCCTCTGGCAATGGTCTAAAGTAATTTAGCTAAAATAAATGTGAACAAGGTCAACCTTAATGGATATGGTTACAAACATAGCTGGGTACGTCGAACAAAGCAATACATTAGGCTGGGAATTTGAAGATGAAATGTAAATTGGATGTGTTTCAAAGGGCCTCAGATAAAAGGCATCCTGTGTGAGTGCCCTAAGTAGAGTGTGGTTATTTTACTCAGAATTAGGGAAATCTGCTAAAACTGAACAAGATGGCATGACAGAATTAACTTACAACAAACCTGTCACATGTGCATCATAATACACGTATGATTGTACTTACCATACTCATGATTAATTAGCTGAGGTTCAGTCACTTATTTGTAGAAAACGAATAAGGCAAGACATACAGACTTTATTTGTAAAGCAAATTTACATAATATAATGGCAAAAACAACAAAATGATATTATAAATTATTTTGAGTGAAGCAAGATTTACATATAAAGTCATGGGTGGGGCTCAGGTGTGTACTGCCAAAACCAGAATTATCGGATAATTTCAACAGTGATTGATCTGATTAGTCAGGAGATGAGCGAGCGGAGGACGGGGCAGCTGTCACCATGGCAGTTTTTTCAGAGATTAGATCACTGACTCCCAGAATCTCTTCATTGACACAACAAACAAGTCATTGTGCCAAAATTCACTTTTGTTTTATTGTTATTCACGCAGCACTGCACACCCAATCTTTGATTAGTTTGTTGATACAGACATGTAAATGTGAGTGTCATCAGTATACATATATTAACAAGTATTGCATCTTTGGCAAATGAGGTAATGTAAGCATTTGGCCAAGTAATGAAGAGAAAAGACACAAATGATATATTTGAATCATAGACATTAACATTTAGGGCATTTAGCAGAAGGAAGAAAGAAAGAAAGAAAGAAAGAAAGAAAGAAAAAAAGAAAGAAAGAAACCACGACATATCATTGCTGATAAAGTAAGAGCGAAAAAGTTGAAACAAGTGTTATATCCTCATCTGAGTAAAGAAGTAACTGTTCAGCAAGGATACCTTAAGTACAACAGTGCTATGATCAAAGAAAGGAAGTGAGTCATGCTATGCTGAGTCAAGGTGAATTCTGAACAGGTGAGTCTTGAGTCTTTTGCAGAAGATGGCATAGTCATTTATTTTCCAACGATGTTCTCCCATTTCATTTTTTTGATGAACATTAGTGATAATTAAGCAGTCTGTACACTTTGCACACTATAAAAACACATCTTTTGTTTTTCAGTCATTCAAATAAAAAAGTCTAATCTAGCTATTGCTTACTGGAAATCATTGCTTTAAATAAGACCTATGTATGGCTTTTTGCTATATGAGTGAAGAAATGTATAAAGTGGTTAAAAAATAGTCAACTCCATCCACTGAAGACAACCATAACATGTGGTTGAAAACAAGAGCATTTTAATTTAAAAGTATTTCTTGACTAGAATTAAAAGTCTTGTAATGCAACTTTCCACTTTTCCCCATCCTTTTTTCCTGTTCTTTATATCCAGCGCTGATGGCGACTTTGCGGTGACCCACCTCACAAAGGCACATTTGTTCCATGACGGTCAGATAAAGTGGATGCCACCGGCCATCTACAAGTCTTCGTGCAGCATAGACGTCACCTTTTTCCCCTTTGACCAGCAAAGCTGCAAGATGAAGTTTGGCTCTTGGACCTATGACCGCGCCAAGATCGATCTGATCAGCATGGCCGGAGACGTGGACCAGATGGACTACTGGGAGAGCGGCGAGTGGGTCATTGTCAATGCAGTCGGCAAGTACAATACCAAAAAGTATGAGTGCTGCACTGAGATCTACGCGGACATCACTTACTACTTCATCATCCGGAGGCTTCCGCTGTTCTACACGATTAACCTGATCATCCCCTGTCTTCTTATCTCCTGTTTGACCGTGCTGGTATTTTATTTACCGTCCCAATGTGGAGAGAAGATCACCTTGTGTATCTCGGTGCTACTGTCCTTAACAGTATTCCTCCTCCTGATCACAGAGATTATACCGTCTACGTCGCTGGTGATTCCACTGATTGGTGAATATCTGCTGTTCACCATGGTGTTCGTCACACTCTCCATCATAATAACTGTCTTTGTGTTGAACGTGCACCACCGATCACCACAAACCCATGGCATGCCTCACTGGGTTCGGAGAGTATTCTTGGACATGGTGCCTCGAGTCCTCTTCATGAAGCGTCCGCCAGGCACAGCCAAGCAGTCCTGCAAGAAGCTTATTGAGATGATGCACCGACCGACCACCATATCTGCAACAGGCAACTCGCTGGCTTATTGGACAGGCTTAGAAACAGGGCTGAGACAGATGGGCCAGGTTGAGAACTCCCTTCCAAAGACTCCTTCCAAAAGCCCAAACATCCATGTCTGCTCCCCTTCTCCACCCTCTTCCCCTCTTGAGAATCGCAACGAGGACAATCACCCACTGAAGGCCAACATTTTCTGCCGGTCCACATCCGGCCAGTATTCAGTTGTCTCGGAGAAACAATCCCTACGGGGATACAACTCTGCAGGCTCGTCCTCTTCTCAATTGTCCTTGCCCCCGACGTTACCACTGGGTCCACTATGCAGCCTATCCAGGGAAGAACTGAATACACTGGCCCCAAACGGCCGCTCCCTCAGCGCAGAGCAAATGTGTGACCAACAGAAGGAGCTTCCTCAGAGAGTTGGGCATCTGTGTCGCTCCCACAGCTTCCAGTACTGCTGTCTGCATGATGAAGGGCCAGGGGTCATGGCAATCACAGGGTGGGTGAAGAAACAAGCCCCTACAGATCACCTAGCAGGAACCGCCACAGTTGAGTCCACTAAAGACGCGAGTACCCAACAGAACAGCGTGGTTCCAACTATTTCCCCAGCTATGCAACGGGCCATAGAGGGAGTTCAGTACGTCGCTGATCATCTCAGGGCAGAGGATGCCGATTTTTCAGTGAGTTGAAAAATCATCTGCAATTTAGTAATCAGTACAGCCTTGTTAATGACCAGGCAGCAACCTCTGGTTCTGAAAAGTGACTCCAATGTCGAAGTACCTAAAACATGCATTCTTTCCACTAGTCTTTAGTGCAATTAAAAACGTCTCAGTGTATAAGCACACAAATGTGCCTTGTGTGTGTTCCGAAGTCTCTTTGCCAAATTTTTATAAAACTTAGCCATAACTTACATAATGACCATTGGACAAGTGATTTTACCTCACTGCTTCATTTCTGATTAATTATTTATTGTTGAGTCGCTGGTAAAATAATTAAAGCTGCCTCTGTGGAATGGGAGAAAATCTGTACAATTATTCTAAAGTAAAATACAGAAGAAAATTGCATTCATTGAGACCAACATTACAACGTACTTTCTGTTTCTGGCCAAATAAGGCCTGCCTTTGAAACAATGGGTCCTCTGCAATTTGACCTTGGATTTTTCATAAGAGAGAAGAGCAAGAATTGACTGACATTTAGGCTATGCCTGCCTCATAATGAAAAAATCAGCCATTCGAGAGAAATCAATGAAGGGGAAAACTGACAGCTGGTAAAAAGAAAGGTGGTGTGGTGTGAAATTTGAAATGTCCCTCTCTGCTGTGTCTCTTCTCTGCTAGGTGAAAGAGGACTGGAAGTACGTGGCCATGGTCATTGACAGGATATTCCTCTGGATGTTTGTACTGGTGTGTATACTGGGATCTGTAGGACTCTTTCTACCTCCCTGGCTGGCTGGAATGATCTAGAATCTCACCATTGAAGGACAGGGAGTTCACGAACACTGACAGGAAAACAAACTGTCTTATATTGTAAAAAAAAAAAAAAAAAAAAAAGAAGATGGTTCATCAATTCTCTCTTTATTTTTCAAAGGAACTAAGTCACCCTCCTTTGTCTTGCCCCAAGGTTATCAAAAGGTTACTCATGGAGAGACAAGATGAAATATCTCTCATTGATTCCAGTGGGCATATAAATTCTTTATGAGGGCAAAAGGCCAACAGCAGACAACATCCATGCAAACCACTCCATTTTGACATTGAGTTGTATCGCTCATTGTGTCACTTTCATGAAGAACAGAAGAATAGATTTTGACCAGAAAAACCGAGACTCAGGAATTTTTTTTCTTTTCTGAAAACATAAGATCTTTATGCGACTGTATATGGTTTGGGTTAAATCTCAATTTTAACATTACTTCAATGTCAGTGTTATAGAATCCTGAAAATGTTCCTAAAATATACAATTTAAAGTTTCAGTGCAACCTGATTTGATTTCTTGGAGAGAGAGAGAGAGAGAGAGAGAGAGAGAGAGAGAGAGAGAGAGAGAGAGAGAGAGAGAGAGAGAGAGAGAGAGAGTGTGTGTGTGTGTGTGTGTGTGTGCGTGAGTGTGTGTGTGTGTGTGTGACCGTTTCTTGCAGTGGTTACTGCTAAGGTAAGCACACCAGCTCTGTGATTTTCCTAGCAGTTAAATAAACATCTATTCAATATTTCTTTTGCTACTACCACAGCACTTTGGTGTTCACCTTCGCTCCCCTGAACTCCAGCCACCTAACAGCAGAATATGGAGTGATTGGTCTGTAGTTTTTCTATTATTTGGTTTAGCATGATTTCCAAGCCCATACTCATTAAGGCATTGATATTCAAAGTTAAAGGTGCATATCAATAAATACTTGCCTTTGATTTCGGGGATTGGTAGACATTTGTATTATTATCTTGAATACTTTTACACTGTGCTTTTTGCAATCAGGTCGAGGTTTAATATTTACTTTTGAATATTTATAACAAAGGATACATACCAGCAAGGACAGGAGTGATGATAGATAACAATCACCAAGATATCACATATTAAAAAAAAAGGTATTTTTTGCAAAAAAGGTATTATTATTATTTTTATTATTATTAGTAGAATTACATTATTATTATTATTATTATTCATTATTAATACAACTGCTTGGGACAATGAGCTGCATATAATGTGAAAGTAAGGTGTAGAGTGGAAGTAACGGATTACATTTACATTCTTGTACTGTAACAAAGTATTTTTTTTTTAAATTGCATCGATTAAATAGAGTTTACCATAATCAATCACTAATTTACTGCACCACCAGGTGGGCATGCTCAGTGACCTGAATCAGACACACCTACGACAGGTGCATGCTGGGTCTGCGAAAATACTGAAGGCGAAAATGCTCACGGTGGATCCTCCAGCAGTGACTTCAGAAGAACTTTTACTGCAGTGAGGTTTCTCTGCAGATTTAAACAATCATTTCCACCATTGAGACTGCAGAATCTCATCCAGCTTAACACCTTTGGACTGGTTATATCATGAAGGAGCAGTGAGGTTACCTGGAGAGTGACGTCCAGACAGGTGAGTACAACAATCTCCCTGAATTATTTTTCAACATCCACTTATTTGATGTAAAATCTATGCAGTTTCTCCTTTGCTTGAGTGGGTTGAAACATCTTTGTGTGATTTTGTTTTTTGCATTAAAGTCATCTGTTTAATAAAATATTTTGGTTTGGTGATCAGGGTTCTGTCATGTGATGTTGATTTATCCCTATTAAAAGGTGCAACACATTTTATTAAAGTAAATTAAAATACTTTTTCTTACCAGGTAACGGAGGGGGCTGCACAGTGGTGTAGTGGGTAGCACTTCACAGAGAGAAGGTCCCGGGTTCGGTTCGCAGTTCGGGTTCCTTCTGTGTGGAGTTTGCATGTTCTCCCCATGTGAGCGTGGGTTCTCTCCGGGTTCTCCGGCTTCCTCCCACAGTCCAAAGACATGCAAGATGGGGATAGGTTCATTAATGACTCTAAATGTCCCGTAGGTGTGAATGTGAGTGTGAATGGTTGTCTGTCTCTACATGTTGGCCCTGTGATAGACTGGTTACCGGATGGATGGATGGATGGAGGTAACTGAGGAAGAGTGGAGAACACGTAGTACCATATATGCATTACATGGCTTGGCAGCTTGGCAGGGCTGGGCAAACTGGCTGAAGGTGAGCAGTCTTTCAACACAAGAGGATCAGAGTTAGCATTGATAATCTGGAATTCACTGAATGATCTGGTGAGGAGTGGAGAGAGGAGCCGGTGCTTTCTACTGCAGGGATGGGTACTGGATCAGATGGAGCAGGTGAGTTAACAGTCATGTGGGAGGCACCACAACACAGAGGGGAAGGACCGGGGACGCAATAAGGAAAAGGCAAACGGGGACAACTGTGACAGACATGTCTTGACAACTATGATGATGGATAGTCATGAAATATGGTACAGACATTCATGTTCCCATGGGATGAAGTATAATAATGTTGTTCATTGTTCATCTGGGACCATCATCAGGCAGACATGTTAATTGGTCCTATAGACTACCTGCAGTTTGTTCAGCCAATGTTAGCATGCTAACACGCTAAGATCATGATCATGTTAAACATTACACCTGCTAAATATCAGCAAGATAACATTGTTATCATGAGCGTGTTAGCATACTGATCGTTAGGCTGTCCTGCATCACAGGATCATCAGCATGTAAACTTGTAAGGTGCTTTCAGATGGCAAGATGAAGCACGACATGGTAGCATTTACTATTATGTTCTTGACTGCAGTACTTTGCTTTATTGCTTATTCTTTGTAACTATTGTGGGCACTGAACACCAAATTCATTGTATGTGAAAACGTACTTGGTAATAAACTCCTTTCTGTTCAGAATGAATTAATACTCTCTCATTTTAAGACATCATAAATGCTGGCAAGTTTAAGGCTACATTGGTTTCACTTTTCAAATGTGCATCCTAGAATGCCTCAAGCAAATACAAGAAAAAGATCGATCCTTTATTTTACTCATATGCACATAAATATCTATCTATCAAAATGAAAACCTTTAAAATGTATTTTGATTTTTAGATGGTTCATTTAAGTGTATTCACTTTGATGGAGTACTTTTATACCATTCAGATCTTTATTGAGATTTGAACTTTTTTTTTTTTTTTACCCGTTTGTGTCTTCAAATCAAAGGGCCCTAGTTTCGTAGACCAGCGCAGGGCGGCGCAGGGTGGCGCAGCCGGCGCAGTGCAAGTTTCGACCCGTGCAGCCTTGCGCACCGTCAGTTTGGCAGTTTGGTGGATCGCCTGCGCCAACATGGGTGTGGCGGCGCAGCAGGGGGAGGCGTCACAGATTCAGCTTGGCGTAGCGGAAGTTTCGTGACAAAAAGCCTCGCCGAGACTGCGCTGAAAGCTCGCCAGCTCCGACCTGGTCTACTTTCGGCGCAAGGCGCAAGGCGTAAATAAAGTCCATTGATTCAATGCGAATCACAGCTGGCGGATCGGAAGTTTGGCGGACCGGCGCGCAGTGCGCACACGTCACCGAGACCTCACAGGCAGGTTTCCACAGTTCCAGGCACATTTTAATGCAATAAATAATCACAACAAACACTATTTAATGCAAACAATGAATCAACACGTGAATTTATATCTATATAGATTGTCCCGTCACATCTGACGTCAGATCAAAGGCGGATGGCACGCGTAACGGAAACTCAGCCTCTTGAACCAAAACATCTCCCTCTCTCTCTCCTGTTTTTTATAATATCGGCATTGATATTATTATGATACGCGCGCACAGCGCGTGATGCGCGTGGTGGGAGCGGCGGCGCTGCTTCTGTCATCGGGTTGTCAAGTGACGGAACTTGCACTGAACCTCCCCTAACGCATTAAAGGAGAGGAGAGGAGCTCATTTGATTGGTGAAGATCTGAATCGGCTGTATTAATCCCAGTCCACGCCTCGTCTCCTCCTCGTCTCCCACCCACGCCTTCTTCTCCTCCCTCTTTCCCACTTGCCCCGGTGGGCGAGACGGGAGGTGTGCCTGCGCGAGCCTGCGCGGTCCACGAAACTTGCAAAGTCCAGGCGGACACGCCCCGTTGGCGCGGCGCAGGTGCGCTGAAAGCTGACTGCGCCTGGTCTACGAAACTAGGGCCCGAAGTGTTGTTTTTTCCCAGCGTGAGATGTATTTAGATGTCACATTGGGTTCATATTGAGTCTTGCATTTTCATAGTTTTTCAGTTCATCAGTTTTATGTGTAATAAAATAAAGGCCACTAACAAATCACAAAGACATGCAATGATTTGCTTCTCTGAATTGTTTATGTATCCACCGACAACAAAAGGTATTTTGTTTACAGCGAGCCATCACATGTTTTTCACTTGAATCCTGTTCCCATATATTTGCATCCTGCTGTCGCTTCACCTCAGTAAAATTTCCAATTTGATTAGATTTAAAAGCATGTAACGCCACACCTGAATGCCCAAAGTAATGACCTACATTTCGACCCGAGCCAACAAACTATTATATTTCCACCGCCTCAGCAGAAGACAAACCATTGATCATTATGTAAAAACGGACAGAAGAAAATTGCAATTAAGCACAATATGGAAAGACGGCACTTTAACCAAGGTGAAATACCTGCAGTGCTGTGTATTTTATTCATAGAATCCAGCACATACAGGCATGTGAGAAAATTAGGACACCCCATTAAATAATCAGCTTTTTATTTAGAAATGGTTCACATATCAATGTCCAGTCATGTTTTTACGTATTTTTCAAAAAGAAAGTGATTTAATTGCAATTTAACAACAAAAATGAACATTGTTTGACAAATCCAAAAAAAGAAAAAAAATTAAAGTATGTTTTTTAATGGAGGAAAAATTAGGACACCCTACCCCCTAATAGCTAGTGTTGCCCCCGTTGGCTGATATAACTTCAACAAGACGCTTTTTGTGGCCTTTTACCAGTCTCTGACATCGATCAGGAGAAAGTTTGGCCCACTCCTTAATGCAGAATTCTTTCAGCTGTGAGATGTTTGAGGGGTGTCTTGCATGTACAGCCCGTTTCAAGTCACTCCACAGCATTTCAATGGGATTAAGATCAGGGCTTTGACTTGGCCATTCCAGGACTCTCCACTTCTTCTTTTTTAGCCAGTCTTTGGTGGATTTGCTGGTATGCTTTGGGTCATTGTCTTGTTGCAGTATCCAGTTACGTTTCAGCTTTAATTTTTTGACAGATGGTTTCACATTTTCTTCAAGCACCCTCTGATACACAGTAGATTTCATGATGGATTCTAGGATGGTGAGCTGGCCAGGTCCTGCTGCAGCAAAGCAACCCCAAACCATGACACTGCCTCCTCCATGCTTCACAGTTGGTATGAGGTTCTTTTCTTGGAAGGCTGTATTTGGTTTACGCCAAACATGTCTTCTGTTCTGGTGTCCAAATAATTCTATTTTAGACTCATCTGTCCAAAGAACCTTATTCCAGAAGTTGTGGTCTTTGTCTATGTTCTCTCTGGCAAACTTCAGTCTGGCCTTAATGTTTTTTTTAGAGAGCAAAGGTTTCTTCCTTGCACACCTCCCATGAAAGTCAAACTTGTGTAGTCTCTTTCTGATTGTAGAGTCATGCACTTTCACACCAACAGTAGTCAGAACCTGCTGTAATTCCCGTGATGACATTTTAGGATTTTTGAGGACTTCTTTGATCATCCTGCGTTCTGCTCTGGGGGTAAACTTGCTTGGACAGCCAGATCTTGGCATGGTGGCAGTTGTCTTGAATGTCCTCCACTTATAAACAATTTTACGAATCGTGGAATGGCTAATGTTAAATTCTTAAGAAATCTTTTTAAATCCTTTACCAGACTCGTAAGCGGCCACAATCTTCTTTCTGAGGGCATCAGGAAGCTCTTTAGACCTCACCATGGCGCTCATCTCAACTTCTCAATTGTCAGGGGCACACCAAACTAAATCTGAGGTTTAAATAGGGCAAGGCTCCATTCAAATGCTGGGTAACAATCTACTAATCATGTGCACCTGATGTGATGCACCTGTTTGTGATTTTCAACATTTTAAGAGGGATAATATAGGGGGTGTCCTAATTTATTCCTCACCAGAAATTGCATTATTTTTTAATTAAATTTCACAGAAAGTTTTAAAAAGGCTTTTCTTATTTTTTTAATTGTTTAGTTATATTATTTGGATCCCTCAGTTTCATTAAAATTGACATTAAATACCCATATGTCCAAATATATTTTAAAATACACAGGATTTCATAAGGTGTCCTAATTTTTGCACATGCCTGTAATTTGCTGGATGATAGTCTGAAATAGCAGCTTTGTTGCAACTCCAAATGATTTAAAAGCAAAGCTTCATAAAAAAAGACAAGCTGAAGTTCATCTTTTGTCCGTATGCAAAGATTTATAAATGAACGGATATTCATTTCCTTTCACTTTCCTCTGGAAACACAATACTGTAGTATTTTGTCAAGTGAATCATGAGATGAAATGAGGACGGTCTTTATGAATCTGAAAGCTAATTTCCATTAAATGATAAGGCATGTCTTTTCAGCAGGGCATTCATATGCATAATTTCAGTATTATTAGTAATATACGTGCACAAGGCAACCTACAAGTGTGTACATCACATGTTAGAGCTCCATAAAGGTCGTCTGTATTGGCTGCCAAAAGAAAACAATGCAAAAAGGCCACGCAAGAACACAAAGCTATTAATTACGACTAAATGTCATGTTATTACATTTACCTTGATGAAAAATTGACCTTCAGTGCTAATTTCAATTACGTGATTGTCTTTGTTGAAACATATGCTCCGACTTTGATAATTAATTTAGACAACGACACGTGCTTTAATTTAATACGGGTCATGCTGCTAGGTGCTTCCTGATAACTGTTGGTAGACTGTATATTAAGGATACATGCACTGTATGTTTTTAGATATGCATGTTAGTATGCATACATGATGATCCACGTAGAAATGGAAATAAAGGAACACTATTGTTTCTGTTAGACCGAATATTATAGTACGGTATTCTAAATAAAAATGTAATTAAAAGGATAATACAACCCTAATGAATGCAGTTTGCTCATGGAAATGCATCTCTCGGCGGTGATACAGTGCTGCAGGAATGAGTCCTAAACCCCCAATATCGATCTGCAGTTTTGGCCGATGGTTACTTTGAATGGGCTTTTGTTTAGATGCCTTTTTAGGTGCATTTTTAAGCTTTTATGTGTCCTAAAAGAGGCGGTTGCTAACAAGTGACTAAATGAGCGTGCAAAACGTTTCTGCACCATCTAGTCTGCCTTTACTGCCTTGTTATTCAGACATGTGCTCATGCAATGGTGTTGTTCATCTTTAGCCAAACTTTTTACTTCTTGCGATTGCATTCACGTCTGATTATCTGGCTGAACAAGATGTGTAGGTATCACAAACTCTTGTTTGCTTAGGAGCTTCTTCTTTTTTTTTTGTTGCAATACTCCAAAATCCAATGAATAAATCCAATGGCTTTTTGTTGAGGGAACCAGGGTAATACTAATGCCTGATATGACTAACAGCAGCAGAAACAAAGCTGATTAGTGCACCCAGTTGGGATTGTTTTATCAAAAAATGTCCAGATCTGGAATGAAATTGTCTGTACTTTGGCACAGTGTTGCAGTCTAGAATGTTGATGTTAAGTTGTTATACTATTTGGTCTTCTGGACAGTCAGGTTCACACTTTTTTTATCATATTAAGATGTTGGATAATTGAAAACTTTGAAATGCTGGTGACTAATAGAAAAAGGTCAAGGCAATGCCAGAATCATTATTCTTCATCCTCTGGGGAACATGAATGTTTCTAGAAAATGTGATCGCAATTAATTGAAAAGCTGTTGAGATATTCCTACGAAGATCAAAGTGGTGCACCTAATGACTGACATGACAATCCCTAGTCATGCTGCTTGTGATGCTAAAAATGGATGAAATGGAAAAACAAGTGGAGCTGCAAGTCTGCAACAGAGCAAAACAAGATAAAAGTGAAGAGGCTTCCAGCTTTCTGGAACCAATGCACACAATACTACTGTGAGCTTGCTAGATTAGAAAACGCAATTTAAATTCATACCGCAGAAGGCCAGATAGAATAACACTAGAAAGCACAATCTACTCTACACATTCATAGGTCATCCCCTGTAGCCTGGCAACCCACAGCTGGACACCTTAATGCAAATTCCTGCGTAAAACATCTGTCAAGGTGGCCTTCCAATCAATTTTCCCATCACATATCCTTAATCACATAATCCGCGGCCTGATAAGTGGCGATTAGCGGCGAAAACTCTCCTAATAGGCCAGTCTGGATCCATACACGAGACAGACGTCTGCAGGAGTGTGCGGTGCATACAGACGGCTGAGGATGTAGACAACACAGTAAATCTGCTGGTGGCTAGGCGGCGGTACCCTCAGGGACCCGAGGCTCATAAATGGGGTAAAGTGTGAAGCACAGACCCTCAAGGGATCCCATTAAATCAACACACACGCAGTATTTTTGCCATTTTCCCCCCTCCAACGATCAGCAATTTCAGCATGATCCCTCCAGTCCCCAGCAACCTAAAAGTGCTGCCACTCATCAGATCGGAGTGCGAGCGTGGCTTCCCTCAGGATACAGAGTGGAGGGTTCATGAGGTGTGCACGTGCGGCTGCCCATCCAGAGACTTGAGGGAGGACTTAGAGTGCACTGTATCTCCCTGCTGGTTGCTTTAACATGAGTTATTTACTATCTCTTTCACCTTAGGGACAACATGATTGCTGTGACTTGCTGATGGTCACAAGTTCTCTAGCTGGAGTACTGTCAAAATGAAATATCAGCACATTTCCGCTGGCCTGACTCTTCTGGGTGAAAAGTTTTTATTTTGCTGTTATCATGCTGCATCATCTTCAGATTAGGAGTTGTTCATAAGAAAAGGATGAAGACCTCATCCACAGCTACCTACTGTGACATCACAACTTAATCCTTTACTTGAGTGTGGAAGGCAGAAAAGCAGACACACAGTCGCTACCACCCACCGCCTACAGGCAATGTGTGTCCGATCTACGAGCAGACAAGCTGCTCTCCAAATTCATTATTTAACAGAGAGGTTATGGTCGTAGCTTCAAAGACACGGTGTATGAGCCGGTAAGAGGCGTGGGCTTCACTTCAGAACTGTGTAAAGGTCTCCCAACTCCCGAGGTTGTAATTTAAAAGTCAGTCAGAAATCCGAGTCAAGGTATACTGCAGTAACCACCGGAGCAGCCTCTGGCCAGAATTATTGAAACCTCTCCCCGAAAAGTATAACAAACTCACACTTTAAAAATTCAGTGGAAGAGAAACATTTCTTTACAGTTTAATTGTGTAAAGGTAAATGGTTAAAAAGAAAGAAACCGCACAGGAAAAATGCACTGTGACAAAATGCTCATCACAAATAAATTTTAGAATGTAACCTTTCTGTGAACTGTACAATTTGAAAACAAACTGCTCATTCCTCGAGAAATAATGAGAAGCAGAAATGATCTTCAGCAAATGCTGCATTCTGCATAAAATTGGCTTCATTGCCGGCTCCGATCCATGATGTTGGTGAGAAATAATGCAAAAAAAAATGTCTTTCAAATAAAAAAAAACGACGTAGCAAATAACTGGCAACAAGCAAGGGACAAAAGTTCATTTCAGACAGGCTGTGCTTCACTTTTTCCACCAAGTCTTTGAGAGAGCGGATCTTAAAACTCTGTCATCTTCTTGTGTGTGTCAGCCTTCCTGTGCTCTCTCTGGATGGACAGCTCCTGGGCTTTCTGCTGGGCCAGCAGCCGCCGTGCCGCTGACAGCTTCTCTTCCAGCTGCTTCACTCTGGACGTGTCCCTTTGCGCACACAAATAAACAAATAGATTAGGAAGTGGGGAGAGACGGGGAGACAAGTTGGTTTTAGCTGCACTTTCCAGAACAAGCTGGCGACGGAAAACAATATCTGAGTTTGCATCTCTACACCTTTATTTACATTTTTTGCACAACACCCACAGGCCATCTTGAGCTTCATAGCCACTAGTGTGCTCATATTTTACATGAATTATTGATGTGCATTTATGTAGGTATGTGGTTGCTAATATGTCTGTGCTCTTTTTGGGGAAGGTCGGCTCCACTGGAATTAAGTGACCATTAAGGACGTCTTGGTTCAGACGCCAACCTTCACAGAAGTCAGATTAGACACCAAGAAAAGTAGACAGGAGTCGGTGCTGACCTGCCAGTCTGTCTGCCGAGGGACTCAGTCAGTTTCTGGATCTCCTTCTCAGTCTGGGACACCCTCTCAGCAGCCTGGAACACTTTCACGTTCAGAGTCCTCTTGGTGCTTTTCCCCCCCTTGTAAGCCTCCACGCCCGTCGCTGCTGACGGCGCAGCAGCAGCGCCCTCTGCAGGATCAGTGCTCTTGCCTCGTAGCTTTTGGTTAAGAAAGTCAAAGACGTTTTTGCGCCCTCCGGTGGTGGCCCGAGTCTTTCTGCGTCTCTTAGGACGGCCTGTTTGCTTGCCATCTTTAGATGTCTTGCTCTGGGTGCGTCTCTGGGTGAGCTCGGCACACTCGTCCAGAGACTTCCGTTTGGGCAGGACTACTGCCATGACCGGCTCTACTCGACCCTCCTGCATCTTTCCTAAGCCTGAGAAAACAAAAGCGAAGAGTGTTTTTTTATTTGCCTTGATATGAGGATTTCCCAGCATATATTATTGTGATTGTGATTGGGCACTAAACAAAATGTTTTCTTTTTATTTAGGTACAGCTGGCAGCCACAGTAGTAGAGCAGAGGGACCTACCCAAATTCTGAAGCTAACTGCTTTGGTCAAAGGCAGAGGCAGAAGGATTTTGTAAAACTAGCATAAGTGTGTTTGGGGTAGGAAGGAAACCCCGGGGGGGAACCTGAACATGGGCAGAACATGCTAAATATCCCCCAGTCAGCCCTGGTGGGTATCAAGCCGGGACCGACTTCTTTTGGGAGGATATAAATAAATAAGGGTTAGGGCTCGAGCACCAATGCAAGGAATTATTACTCTTACACAATTGAATGACTTATCTTACGTTGATTTGATCAGGACAGAACGTCATCTGACTTTTGAACCTAAAATATGGTAACTGTTGTGAACTTGCGCTTACCTTTCCCATATTCATAGCCCATTTTGAGCATAAGCTTGGATCCGATGCCTCTTGTATGTGCCTCCCAGCCACCAAAATGTGACATGTCTATGGAATCGACAGCAGAGTCCATAACTGTCGGGTAGCAAATGAAAATCAACTCAGTCAGTTACTTTGTCAAACAACTGTCAAACAAATGAATACCGTAATTATTTTTTACTGGAAGGAGAATGAAAGTCAAGGTCAATAACTGCAGGAGGCTTATCATCATTTGCCTCCATAGTTCTCTGAAAATACTGTCAAGTCACATTTTTATCTTTAGCGAGATTTCGAAAACTAGCTCATGTTGTGATTGACAGGGATATGGCAACACATAATCCATAGACACCTTTTGCATAAGCCCCATCATCTCCATCTCCAACGTCGTCCAGTTCAGAGTCGGAGGAAAGTGGGTCGTCTTCCCTCAAAGGCGGGATAATGCCGTCGGCCTCGACCACGACATCTTTCAGCAGCACTGAGTCAAACTTCACAGTGTAGAAACCGCTGTCAATTTCTACATTGAGAAAAAACCTTTTCGTTAGCAATACACTCAAAGAAGAAACCGACAGAAACCGTTTTATCTAAGATTGTCTTGGTTGTTTTTCTTACAATTGTGCAGTTGTATTCAGATTACTTGCTGACGAAAAGGTGACACAACTAAAGTTCAGTCAATCTTGTGCCAAAACTGTCAGAGTTTAATTTTGAAATACTTCATCAAAAAACTGGCCCCCTCGATGAAATACCTTTGATTTTGGCTGGGTACCAGATGCCGTCCTCTTGTCGAGCCAGGCAGGATGAGCCTTCTTCAAGGTTACTGAGGTCAAACTCAAGGAACTCTCTGAGCTCAGACACATACACCACTTCCCCGTGGGAAAACCTTCAATAAACATAAAGACAGAGACAGAACTGAAATCCAAGTGAATTATACAGTGAATAATTCAGATTGAACTAATATGGCCTATTGAAGCTCATACTGTACTACCAAACACAGTTTTATTCTTGCCAGAGGGAAAATCCAGCATTTACACCGTCATGGATCACCAAAAGATTAGCAGGTCAATAGGATGACAGTTCAATTATTAGATACAAGGTGCAAAGGGAACTACATTTCACATCGCACATTTTAAGACTTCTTCCTGTAGCTATGGCCAACCTGCATCATGTGGACGATGGGTGACACTTGGTGGATGATCGCTGCTATTACAAAGAAGGCAAATGTTGGCAAGTCAACCCACAACATTGCTGGTGTAAGTGTGAAAAGGTAAAGAAAAACAGTGGTACTTTACCTGCAATTCTCCAGGAAGCGACATTTGTCCTCCAGGTAGAATGGACAGGGTTTCATAGACTTCTGGGTGGGGTAGACGTACAGCACTCTCACTTGTGCCTCTTGTCCATCTGACGGTTCTGCTCCCACCACCATGGCGTTGTGATACTCCAGTGTCCCCCATGTTGTCCGGTAGGGTGCTCTTACTTTGGTACCACTGAGTGCATCTTCTTCTTCTTCTTCATCTGCCTCCTCCTCATCTTCATCATACTCTTCCCCACCTCCCTCCTCGTTGTCCCTCTCTCTAGTATCAGAGCTACTCCCTGATGACTCGACGACTTTCGAGTAGAAAGCAGTTAATTCGTCGTCCAAAGTGCCGTTTGCACCGTTTGTGTCCGCTGCTGCCTCTGAGTTGTTTGCCTGAAAAATACTGTCCTCAAGGCTGGCCAAAAGCTGACTCTTTTTGACAGACACCAGGCTGGACTGCGTGAGCTCGATCAGCTGACAAAGGTCGTCTTTCAGTTTGAGCAGGTCTTCCTGCTGGGAAGGGTCCAGGCCAGCTGACAAGGCTGTCTCCACCTGCTGCAGCTGGGCACCATAGGCGCTGATGGCTGCCTCAAGGGTTCCTTCATCCATGCTGACACTTGGCACAGGGCAGGGCAGGAACGCAGCGCATCAAGACACCTCGAAGACACCTGAGGGAAAAAAGAAGATGGTCGATTTAAAGTGGAATCTAGAGTAGATGGACTGAATGAGCTGCACTCCTGCAAAATGCAATTCTTCTTTCACAAACATGCGAGGATACAATCTGTCCTTTCCTGTATCGTTTTTAAAATCATATTTTAGGGGCTTTCTATCTATAAGAAGGACTCAGTACATTGGCAGCCTGAATCTGGAAGGACACAGTAAAAGTAAAGATGACCTGATCAAAGATTTAGAAATTAACGTTACCACTGAAGCAACGATAACGTTACGTGCTTTACTGTAATAACAACTAACGTGACGTCGTACACTAACGTTATGTTCTAGAAGCTTTTACGTAAGATTCATAAAGCTGTCGTGTCTATTTAGATAACACTTTTCCCAAAGATTTAAGATAGCTATGTCTCGCCAACCCAGCTTTATATCGGAGCTAGTTCTAGCTAAATGCTAGCCGTCTCTAAGCTAACTTTAACATCTTGACTATTATAACACTAGCATTACCTTCGTAATTAGCCTAGCTGTCATATATCCACTTCACCCACGGACAGAGAGACAGCCATGAAAAGATGTGCTGTGTTAAGAAATATATCAAATATCTAAATTTACATCGCGGGACAGAACAGTAACAACAGAAACCGGTCCAGTATCAAGCTAGGATGGAGAATGAATGTACACCCACTTTCTCTCTTTCAAAATAAAACTAATGGCTTCAGGCATTGGACAGTTCCGACTATGGTTGTCACAGCGACCGTTAACTACTGATAGTACACAGTTAGAAATGTTAAACTAGTGTCTGAAGGTATGCAAGATAATCATTTTCCTTAGGTCTGTCATTCATATGGTAGCTTTTTGAAAGAAGAAATATATATTCTCGATAATAAAATAATATAATCGAGTATCAAATCACTAACCCAAAATCCAACGTTTCATTGACATGCCAAAATTCAAACAATTTTTTTCAGTTTTTCTTTTACAGTGAAAGCATTGATTTTTTTAGTTTTAATAACGAGTGTTTCTTTTTTCAGTTCGTACTGGTATTTCTGTACCTTTATTTTGAAGAAACCCGGAAGTTTTTTTGCCAACGTCAAACGTGCGCCATCGACGCAGAAACATGACGTCGGCTCGAGTTCAGCGAGAGTGCAGTAACTTCATCAGTGTTTGATTAGATAATTTTTCTATTTTAAATAAAACCTCTTCTGTGGACTTATTGCTCCGACGGTGGGTCCACGTAATGCTACTAATGTGAAGGTAGGGTTCCTGTTTGTTGACGCTAGTAGCAGCACAGCTTCAGCAACATGCTGGATGCTGTTAGCAAGCTAACTAATCGTTAACTTAACATGTCATCACCCTGATACTGGTTTTTATAATAAACCGAGATCCTAAATGTCAAGAATGGGAAGAGTTTCTGGCAATACAAAACATCAACATGACCAAAACCATTATCACAACCAATAATACTGGTAGCAGGGATAAAGCAGCCTTAATTTGAACCATTATTAATAATGCCAGAGAGGAGATACCGTTCATAATACAGTTTATTTTCTCTCCGACCATTTTACTTTTGGACATACAAGTCAGTTTTTAGTTTACCTGCCAAAAGCGGTACGTCACTGGTCAAGTATATCTCCAATGCCAGTATTATTAATATACTTTTGGATCATCATACTGGGTCACATTTGTAGGTTTCCAAAATTTAAGAACTGCCAGAGGTGAAAAATAAGTGATTTATATGGCACCTGTAAAAGTTACTGTTCAGTATTACAAGTGGCCATTACATATTTAATGATTTAAGGTCTAAGAATACATTACTTTCAGTTTCCAATACTTAAAAAAGGCTTGAGTTTTCTTATTCTTGCATTTCTCTTTCTGCACCTTTCAGTAAAGTGACCCTTGCTGTCATGCCTCCAATCATGGCTCATATCAGTGATCCGAAGATCGCATTTGCCTACCTGCGCCCGGCCTGTGTCCTCCTCACCCGAGCACCCACAGTGACCAACGTGGAGACGCTGAGCTCCCAGTTAAAAGACGTCAACGATGCCACATTGCAGCAGCTCCAAGAGTACGTCCTCTTCCCTCTTCGCTTCGTCCTTAAAGTCCCTGGGCCCAAGAAGGACAAACTGGTGCAAGCTGTGGCTGACGCCATGAGCCATGTCCTCGAGAACACTTGTGTCCAGAACTGGGAGACCCTCCGCGACCTCCTCTCAGAGCTTTGCCTCTGCCTGTGCTCACCAACCGATCCTGGGAAACCTGCAGATACATCAGAGGAGCTGAAATTGGCTGTGCTGAGATGCCTGGACGCACTGCTCCATGCTGCCTATGGTGATATAGTCTTCAAACTCTTTGAACCAGTTATGCTGCCCGGACTGGGAGCTGCCATATCACTGCTGCTGGCGTTAGGAGAGAAGGAGAAATCTCGAGATGTACAGACAGCGGCATTGAAGTGCCTCCAGGCTTTGACTCAGCAGTGTGACTGCACTCAGGAGCATGTAGTCCCATCTTCAGAGGAGAGACGTGCTTTAGGCAGCACCATGGCTTCATTCTTACCTGGGATCACTCTGGCAGTAGCCAGGATCATTACAGGAGATCTGAGACAAGGCCATGCAGTCACAGTCCAGGCCATCAAGGTAACATCTTATTTGTTCATTTTAATTCCTGGTGTGTGCAAATGCACAGTTAAGTCATGCTTAAATATTTTAACTACTTATTAACCTATGAGACTGCCATATAATCTACTGGTGGACGTAATAGTTATGACTAGTTGCAGCTCTAATTATTAACATTAATGTGTCGATTATTCGTTTTAATAACTGATATACAGTAGTATAACACGTCCATCACAAGTAGTTGGTACCCAAGGTGACATCTTTAAATTGCTCTTTTTGTCTGAAAGAGTCCCAAACTAATAAATCCACAGCGATAATAATCCAGAGCAAATCAGCAACGTATTAAATGAATTGAATCTTAATTATTTAATAGATTTAAAGTTTTTGTCAGTTAATCATCACAATATATATGAAAAATATGCTGCACATGATATAAACATACAACAATGCAAAGGGAGTGTCGGTTGATAGTCAGACAATCTGATAGTCAGCTGTTTGAGAAGCTTTTCCACAATCATTGTCATTCAGGTTTGGTACAAGACTGTGGGGCTTGTCATGGAAGACACCCAGCTTCAGGCCACTGACTCTGGGAAGACTCCCTCAGCAGACCTGGGGAGAATCGCACAGCTGATGGTCCATCGGACACAAGGCTGGGTGAAGAGCGTAGCCGGGAAACTTTCTGCCCTCCTGAAGAAGATCATCTCCTGCACTTCGTCTCACCAGCATTGGAGGGTTCGACTAGAGATGGTAGAGCTGAATGACCACCTGCTGGTCAGGTGTAGCCAGTCACTGGGAGAGTGTGTCGGTCCGCTACTGGAAGCACTGGTGGGAGCAGTCAATGATGTGGAGCCCAGAGTCCGAAAGAGGTTTGATTTGATACTTTAGTGAGGAAAAATGATTTCAGATTAGATGATAACAGGATGTTTAATGAAACCTTTCTCCTCTAGGTGTGAACTTGTTCTCAGGGAGGTATCTCAGAGGAACCAGAGCTGCAGCAGCGATATTACCAGTAAAAGCAGCAGCGCTGCTCAGACCTTCACAGACGTACTTTCAGAGAATCTGCACAATCTGGCCACCTCCCTGCCCAGACTCATGAGGACTTCTGATGACCAGAAGAAGTTGTTTGTCCTCAACGTGTTTCTGGGTTATTTAAAACTCCTGGGACCGCTGGTCTCCGTGGTACTAAACTCGGCTGCACATCTCGACAGGATTTCCAAAGCCTTGATGCAGGTAATGTTAGCTGCCACTGTATACGATTATGCTTTGTTGTTTCTTTCAAAGGGGAAATGAAAGTGAAAACGGCTTCATGATTGTTATTAATCAAACTAAGTTAAAGGGGTCATATCATGCTTATTTTCATGGTTCACACATTGGCGTTTCTATTAGAACATGTTTATATGTTTAATGTGCAAAGAATCATTATTTATTCTGATACTTTCTGTTGAATATACCTGTATTCACCCCTAACACGCTACATATTCATATACGTAAGACAAAATTACATGTAATGTTAATATGTTAATTAGATCTTTTTTTTCTGAGTTGTGTCGTTAATATTAACCCAAATGTTTCCAAACTGTTGGAAAGAGAAAATGACATATTGTGCATTTAAATGGTCAATTTCTGAAACGAACATATTCTGTATATGAGACGCCTCATGGATTCTGACTGTGCCTGCTTTCTTGTTTGCCTTTGCAGGTGCTGGAGCTGGATGTGATGGATGTTCGCATTGTGGAGGAAAGGAGCTACGCTGCTACCATAGAGACGAGCTCCGGCACTCATGATTCATACACTGCTCACACACAGAGGAAACATTTTCTCTACTTCACAGATGAGAAGATCTTCTCGGTGCTCATGGAGATCTGTCGAACATTAGGTATGAATACTGTTTCATATGAACTCATGGGGATAGGCTGTATCTAAAAGAATGTACAGTACATCTTTAACCATCTTTAATGTCTGTCAGAGATAGATATTATCAGTACAATGTTTTTTTTAAAAACATCTGTACAAAGTGGAGGTTTCAATGCTGGATAGTTCAATAAATAACAATGCAAGTCAAATCCAGGTTGCCCACCCTGCCCCTGGTGTTTTTTTTCCTGTCAACCTGAGTATATTTCATTGTGACGGAGTAGCCGTGACTTGGGTGAGTGACGCATTTATGTTGTGACAGATGTATAGATCAAGACCCCAAGAAGTAGAGTGTTGAGTGTGACGTTGTTTGTTTGAGTGCTTCTTGAGAAAGGCATGTTTTCAACGAGCACTGCACTAGTGGATTAAAGCTGACTGCATTTGCTTTAACTGCTCTCATTACAAAAGTATAACAAGTAACTTTCCCTCTGTCTATGTTTAGGTTACTACGGCAACATTTACCTGCTGACGGATCACTTCCTGGACCTGTACCAACAGTCTTCAGCATACAGAAAGCAGGCTGCCATGGTGCTCAATGAGATTGTCAGGGGTGCAGCAGGCATCGCCGTGGCAACAGAGGCTCAGGGTTTGGAGAGTCAAGTTTGGGAACACTCTGCCACCCAGGAAGACCTTGAAGGGGCAGTGATGTCTGTCATGGAGGAATACACCAGTCTGAACAACTGGCACTTGATTACTGTCAGTGAGGAGACGGAGAGAGACCGGCAGGACAAGCAGGTGAGGACAGTTTCTGCCCTGCAGATTAAACGGGAGATTTCTTTCTGACAGTTTAACATTGATTTGGTGCCATTTTACACAGCACAAGAGGGAATAGTTTGGCAGGTCGCAGCCGCATTTATCCTATATCTATTTGACATTAGTGTGTTTATGGAGCAGCTACAGTTTTAGCATAGCCGAGCTCTGGTTGATATGAACTCCATTCAATTAAACAAGCATTATAAAAGTTGTATTTTATAGGGTTTTTTTTGCAAATTGTCGTCATTATGTAGTCACATCGGCATCATAATAACACTAACCCTATTCAGTGACTACAGAACCTACAAAGCAGCAATAGTGATTATTTCAGACTGATGAAACATTGTGTGTGTCTACATGGAAGTAAGCCCCTCCCCCTGTCAGCGCATTTTGACCAGGTGACACAAATATACACAAATGGTCCTGCAAATAAATATAACTGATCCTGCGGTCAAACACGCTTCGTTTTTGGGGTGAACATACCTTAAGCCTGCTCACTTTTAGCTTTCCAATCAAAGGATGTGTTTTAAATTTAAACCTTGATGCTGCATTAACTTTTCTTATGACATATGAATATTGCATCATCATCAGCAATCCATCAGAAAACGTATCATGTGTAATAGATGATCTAGATGATACTTTGCTATATGATTTCCAAATTTGCCATCTCATTTTGCTCGGCCTATGTTGCACAACTCTTTCTGCGTTTCAATGCGATGGTCAGATCTCTTCACTCCAAACAAAGAGAGATATCCACTTTTCACTCACTATATGGCCTTGGACTGACCGCAATGTTCTCTTATGGCTTAAAATATGGAACAAGGGGTTCCTGGATTGAAGTGACAGCTCTAAAGTTTCAAGGCCAGATCATTTAGCTGACAGGCAGAGAAAATATCTCAGCGTCTCCAACAAACAGAGGCCTGAACACACTGACAGTACGGTGTAAGTTTATATGAACTTTTCTCTTTGTCAGCTAAAATGTGTGCCAAGAGGCACAGCACCAAAGCAGAGTATTATACACTAGTTAGAGGGAAGGTGTAGCCACTGTAGAGACTGCTGTAGGGTCAGAACAGCTATATAGAATAGATAAGTGAACATGGAACAAACTACAACTACTACTACTACTTCCTGATGGCTGATGTGAGCTACATTCATTAGTTATAAAATCAAACAAATAACCTTTATGAGTTGTGGGCTTGAACAGCTATTAGTGTTGAATATTTTTGGACTGTTGTCAATGATGGTCATATTGCTTTGATTCGAGCATCGTTTTCAAAGAAACGTTCCCTGTGGAGTTGTTTGTGCCAAATGTTTGGTACCCTGTGGCGAGTATTTTGCTAAATTAACTGTGCTCTCTAGAACTCTCTGCATTGTATCACATCCTCATGTGCATGCAGGAGATGCTTAAAATGAGGTACAACTCTCCGTAACAACGCTCCATAGTGCTGGTCCTGGGGCCCGTTTCACAAAGCAGGTTCAACAAACTCTGAACCTAACCCTGAACTCTGAGTTGAACAACTCTGAGATGGGCAACTCTGAGTTTTGGGTTTCAGAACAGTGGTTTTGAATTAGTTCACTCAACTCTGAGTATGTAAACTCTGAGTTACGCGCGTGCCTGCCGACTCTACAAAGCCATCATCAATGGATCTCCGATACTACGATTCACCATGGCAACGGGGAGAGCGTCATTAGATATTACTGAGTGTTTATGTAGAAAACGAGCTCATCCTGAGAAAGCGGAGCACCGTAACTGCATCAAAGTAGAGATAGTTGGCGTGGCAGACAATTACTGCCCGATCTAATGTGTATAACTGAATGAAACAGTCAATTGATCTAAAGGTAATAAGTCTTTATTTTCAGGCATGCATAGCGACGCTGTGGTGTAATGGATAGCAACGCTGCCTAAGGTGCAGGCGACAGCAGTTCAATTCCCGAAGTTCACAAAGCTGCGCAACACATAACTTATTATTTTTATTGGGTGTAATCCCCCCAGGCACAGAAAGAAAGTGGCTTCAGTTGAAAATTAAGCATAAGAATATTGCGCAAATACGTTGACTAAGGCATATGATTTTAATCATATTTCACATATTAAACAGTAAATATAAGCAGGTATTTCAACACAGGAATGTACTTTAACATTTCATAAATCTCCCGTTCGCAAGAACACTACCTCCGCAAAGAATCTGGTTGCGGATTATGTCCGCGATATGAAATGTTGAAAATGTCGGAGAATATTGTTTAGATAATATCTAATGTGATTGAAAGGAAAGGTAATCAAAATCCTCTCCCGACGCAAAGCTGCTAGAATCACTTTTATTTCCGTATCGATTAGTTTGACGATGAAAGGACGGCACAATTTTTCAGAGTTGGCTCAGATTCCGGAAAAAGGCGGAGACATGTAGGGAGAAACTCAGGGTTTGTTGAAGCAAACCTGCTAGCGAGCAGGTTAGTTTCACGGAGCATGTTACCCGGGTAACTGACTCAGATTTATGCTGAACTGGCTTTGTGAAACCGAAAAACCAGAGTTTCCCTCATCTCAGGGTTAACTAACTCAAGGTTTTCACTAAACCTGCTTTGTGAAACGGACCCCTGGTCCAAACATCCACAGGCTACCTTTAAGATTCTTGGAAAAAAACTATTTCAACCATCACACCTTCATCAGGAAAGATTAACTAAATGTCGGGTTACTGATGGAGGCCTGCCTGCAGAAACACTCATCCATCAGACCTGTTACAAATGTATGTCCCATCCGATCACTCAGGTCAGGGGATTGGTCGCTCGTGTTTTTGAAGTTGTAGAACCTGAGAACACGCTGAGCTTGCACATTAGGCTGGCCACTGCACTGCCTGTTTCTAAATCCCATCCCTTAAAACACATTTTTATTATTTTAATGTAATTTTAACTCTCTGTGAGAGTTTCTCTACTCTTATGGTCTTGTTTTTATAGTTTTGTTTTATTGATGTTTTATTTGTCACTTTTATGGTCTTGTAGTTTCATGTTATTTTACTCTATTCTTAGTTTGTATTTCTTTGCTATATTTGATTGTACATCACTCACTCACATGAATAAAGTGTGCAGGACTTCTGGTTCCCTCTCCACTTCAACTTTGATGTTTTTCTCCTCATAAAAAAGGAGACTGTCCCCTCGTACATTCATGTCTTAAAATTAATAAACCTGTATAAGAAACCTGAATGATGCATGATGATGAAATTTATCTTTGTCTTGCTGTAGATGCTCAGCCCATCCGGACTCCTCTCCATATCCAACAGTAATGTCAGCAACACGAAAGCAAACTCTCTCCAAGTGGTTCCTTCCTCATTTGGCACCCCGTCTTCCTCATCAGCAACCTCCACAATCCACCAGCTCAACAGCAACATCTGGCAGCTGTGTATCCAACTCGAGGGAATCGCCTGCTTTGCTCAGGCACTGGGGCACAACTTTCGTCCCATTTTGATGACATCACTGTACCCCATACTGGAGAAAGCCGGGGAGGAGACACTGCTGGTCAGCCAGGCAGCGATGGGCTCCATGTGGGACATCTGTAAGGCTTGTGGCTACCCCTCCCTGAAGGAGCTGATCAATGATAACGCTGACTACCTGCTCAATGACATATCTCTAAACCTGCAACGGCTCAGCCAGCATCCACAGGTAACAGTGACACTTTGGCATGTTGTAAGAATACACAATAGCACTGCAAAAGGTTAAGGTTTTAAGGTAATTTAAGAAAGACAATGGTTTGTACAGGAAGAGGATTTAAGTCATTCACTTTTATCCCACTATAAAAGACAAATTCAACATGAAATTGTATGAAAAGTGATGGATTTTTTAGTTTTATCAAATAACATTTGGACGTTCATTACCAGATATGGTTGTGCATATGATATATCATGTAGGGCAATTATTAATTATCATTTAATCAGTTGATTTGTTTTGGTGTATGGATTGTCAGAAAATAGAAAGAAAATTAAGCCCACTGCCTTTTCATTGCAGGAGTATCACTCCTTTTTTTCAGCAGCATTGTTGTTGTAAAAGATTCTGAGACGGAAAGGGGTGACACAATCGTCGTTCCTCTGAGACAACAGAGGTAGTCTCAGAGGTGAAACAAGTAGTGCATTTGCAATATATCGAGGACTCTTCTTAAAGTGATTACAGCGGAATCTCTGAGTAAAAACACCTATTAAAAGTTCTCTGAGCTTTAATTAAAGCAGATTGCTTCGTTCGACCAAATGTCCAAACGTAAAGATATTCACTTCAACCGGGAACAAAGTCATTGGTTAAAGTTACAGTTGAATCTGTTTTTGTCAAGTAAAAACCAGTTTGATTCTAGTCCAGGTCTTTCTTCTACACCTCCGGTCGGTGAAAAACTGTGAATGGGTCGAGGGTTATAGGTTTGTTAGCCCCTGAACATGAATTTAGTCATGTCCCTGTTTTGTTGGCCAGGCTCCACGGGTGTTGACAGTGATGTTGACCCACTCTGACTGCAGCCTGCTGCCTCTGGTCGGGGACATCGTTCAGGATGTGCTTATGGCTCTGGATCTCAGCTACGACCACACAGCTGCTCTCTTCTGCTCTGTGCTGCTCGCGCTCATGAAGGCACTGGGTGAGATTTCAACTCATTGATCACATGTGATGTACCATAACTTTTCACATTCCACCACTCTTCGCCTTAGTATTTAGTTCAGGTATAGTTGCAGGGGCAGTTTATAAGTTGCAGGTGGTCTCTGAGAAGTAGTGCAACACAAAATAAAGGGAAAAAAACTTGCAAATTACCAGTTTTCAAACAACTCAATCCATCACTAATTTAACCCGTTCTTGTTTTTTTCTATTAGCAAGGTGGTTTCCTTCCAAATGTGGTAGAACCAGCCAGTCTACCAGACCCAAGACCACCTCCCCCGACGAGGAAGTCCTCAACATCCGCCAATTCCTGCTAGATCACTGCAAACAGAAAGCGCTGTCAGAGGGCATTGGCATAGAGGAGGACGACACTGAAGATCTTGGTAATTCAGTGTGGTGTCTGTATGAGGACAAAACAGGAAATCATATTTCATTTTAGTATAGGCTTCATGTTGTTGGAGAAGTGATATTAGTTGGAATGTATCAGTAATGTGAATAGTGGGAAATATAAGAACCTACAACAGGCCGATCTATTATAAATCCTCTATGACCGTTGCTGTCTCTCCAGAAGTCCCTCCGCCCACAGAGAATGAGGATGTTGAAGATATTGGTGGTCCTGATGTGAAAGCAGAGCTTCCCACCCACCTCAGCATCACTAAAGAAGTTATGGAGCGCTGCATACATCTGCTGTCTGACCCCAGTCTCAGGCTCCGACTCAAGGTACTGTCTGTGTTGAATGGAACCCTTTTAATTTGCATTCATACTGTTGAAATACATTAGTTTTGTCTCTACACTGATGGCTTTGTATTAGTGTGAGAAATCACCCAGCCACACATGATACGATCATGAATATCCAATAGAGAACTGCCTTTTATATGGTATTAAAAAATGCAGTATTTAGTATATAACAAATAGCTCTGTTGCTTGCTAATGTGGTTGTCAAATGAGCACCACGGAAGCCTCATTATGAGTTTTACCACTAAAATATTATAGATAGTTTGGGTGTTTTGATGTGGGGTTGTGAGGTACTTATCCTTAGACAGTGTGTTACCTAATGTACTGTAGATGACAGTCAGCATGTTTTGAAAATTTGCAATATCAACAATATTTTCGTTGTTTTAACTTGCCAGACAGTGTTTACCAACAGGGAACTGATCTGATCTGAAAGTGAAAATTAGAATTTGAGATGCTCTCTTCAAATGTCACTTAAGTTAATTTCTTTGTAATAAAATAATGTTTAAAAGTAGCAAACAATTAAACTGATATTGATTATTTTGGTGGCTAAAATATGTTACTTGCTAACTTCAACTTCTTTACTCAAAAGTGGAAAAACTACAGGCTCTGAAATGTACTCAAAATATAAAGTATAATAATAATATAAAAGGTATCCCAATGAAGGACATTTATTCTTCTACTAGCTATTCTTTTTGCAAGGCAAAGTGAATACTGAGTCATATTAATAATAATACTAATACTAATATAATAATAATAATAATAATAATAATAATAATAATATGAATAATTACTCTCAAATGCATCAAACTGAAGTAACAAGCCTGTTTTGAAAAATATAAGGAGTAGAAAGTACAGATATTTATTTAAAAATATTAAGTAATCAAAGATAAAAAGTTGTAAGAAAATGAAATACTAATAGTATTTAAGCACAGTAACAAAGTATTTGTACATTCCAGCTCTGATTTTTTTCTGATAAAAGTGTGACTGTCCAAAAGACACACAGTAATGGTGTTGTGCATGTGTTTGTATGGAGGTGTTGGACGTGCTGGAGCTCTGTGTGTCTGTACTGAGTGAGAAGGAAAATGAATTGCTGCCTATGGCCCATCGCTGCTGGCCCGCCCTCCTACAGAGACTCACAGCTGATGACCCTTTAGCAGTCCTCCGAGCCTTCAGGGTACGTAACACAAGTCTTTACATCCACTTAGTTGTAAAAGCGTAAAATGGCCTTTTTATTAAATTGATCATTTAGTGTTAGTCGATCATTTTGGGACATTTACAGCTTGATATTTTGGAAACACAATCAGTTTATTTGCAATTGTTTAATGTTGTATTACTATATCATTAGCATATTATGTAAATATATATTATGTGAATAAACTTGTGAATATATTTTTAACTTAAAATCGGATAATATGTATATTATAGTATAGTCTTAGCTTAGTATGAATAAAACTATGATGCTTTCTTTTGGTGGGCTATTTCATTGTTCATAATTCTGTGGAGCATTTTATTTTAAAACATTTTAAACTAACAAGACAGGAAAATCAAATTGTTTGTGGATTGTCTTCCCAATCTGGCTTTTCAGACTATTTCAGAGAATCACAGAGAATGAATAAGGCCTCTACCTTGTTCCCTGATGAGTGAAGATCACACTTGTTTGTGATCATTTCTCAAAGTACAGGTGTCTATTGATTCTGTTGTCACTCTGAATTAGTCTAAACCTGTCCCTATTAGGCTGGTTTTGTATCTTTCTGTCATATTTTCCCTGATGAAGTGACAATATCTGATATAAGTGCTTTGTGAATTGTCCCTCATCACTGCTGCTGTCAAACTGTACAGTGGTCATCAGCAATGTGACAGCTTTGGGGTTTAGTAAACACTATGCTTCATCCAGGGGACAATACGGTGTCATTTGTCAAGGACACACCGCAGGGACATTTTATTACATTTGAACAACTTGCCGCGTACACGCTTTACATGCCAAGTCTCTCTGCCAGGTGCTGTGCACGCTGGGTGAAACATGTGGCGACTTCCTGAGGAGAAGGGTATCCAAAGAGGTTCTGCCCAAGCTGAGCGCCTCGCTGGTACGGCAGGCTCCGATCAGCGCCAAGGCCGGGCCCGTCTACACACACACCTTGGCCTACAAACTGCAGCTGGCTGTGCTGCAGGGACTGGGCTCACTGTGCCAGAGGCTGGATCTGGGTGAGGGAATAGAAATCACACACCACACAGCTTTCCCAAGACACAATGATCCATATATTACATATTATATTACATTTTATGTAATACAAGTTTTTTTTTTTTATTTACAAGAATATGACATACACATTTCTTCATAATGGCAACCTTATTTTTTAAAAAAGGAAATGTAAATTTTGGAAACACTTATGTGCTTTCTTCCGGATCAATGCTAATGTCGTTGGGAGCTGGAGTTAGGATATGGTTGTTCATGCTTGACATAAAGACTGGATTTGCTCCACTCTGTCTAAAGTGACATTGCCAACATTACCAACACATCTAAAGCAGTCTTATTTACACCTTTTTTGAATTGTCATCAACAGAGATGCAATGACAATTTTAAACTTGTAATTAGATGATTTTTTTGACAAGCATCATCGTGGTACCGGTAATCTGGTAACCTTACGGTCAGGAAAAGTCTTTGGGTTGCTCCTCGCTGTGGTTTGCTATTAATTGTTACAGATATAAATCTACCCAGAGCTCCAAATCATAGTTTTTCCTTTAAAATAGGTGAAAGCGTTCCTGCATGCTGCAAATAAGACACTCTTATTTCCTAAACACTTACCATGGCACAAAAACGCACATAATACAGTGACTTGTTTTACCACCAGATGGCAGTCTTGTGTAACAGTGAAAAGACAGGCAGGCGTAAGCAGGAGTTTGGGCATCTCAATTGTCCTGTTTTGCATTGAAGACATGATCCAGTGTTGCATTTTTGAAAAAATCTAATGAGGTATCTTAAGACGCAGTCAATTTATTCCATTGGCCTTCCTGACAGTCAACACGCTTTCAGATGTTTCTTCCACCTGCTAAATCAGCATTGTTTTATTAACCTTCCTTTGTTGATAGCTGCATCCTAGCACATCCTGTGTATATCAGTGTAACAGTCATTAACGCCATTTCCATTCCCAATAAAATCCTCAATGGAATTTGATCATTAAAAAGGCCTTCAGGCTGTGGTGGTGCTTGAATCCCACATATAATAAAGATGACTTTGAACACAGGGACCATAGCCAGTTGAGCCAACGGGATGCTGCCAAATCCTTAGTTGCACTTACGATAACTGCCGCAAGCAACTGTTCCCCCTCAAGCTCCATTTCACCACAATCAAGCAAGAAATGCTGTTAAATCTGCACAGCAATCAGCAAATCTAGAGGCTACAGGAAGGGAGGACATTTAATTAATTAACTCGACAATGTAATGTTCTTTTACTGTTGTGTGTTTTGTGCTTTGAGTCGCCTTCAGCATCCGAAACTGTTCATTCAAATTAGCGAGAGGGCTCAGTGCCAGTGTGTTACCAATGATATAATTATGAGCTGCTTGTCTAATTTTCATCAATCATTAAGTTCATTAAGCAGCGATGTCCCTGTCACAGTCATACTGGGTTGTGGTTGCTCTAGTTTTCTGATACTGCTGAGTATTCAAGAGGAAAGGCAGGACTTCTAGTGGAACAAGGAGCATATGTGCGACTTCTTTTCATCTCTATTTTGGTGCGTTTACTTATATCTGAGTGGATAAGTGTTTTTTCAAAGTATGTTATGAAAATAACACGCTCAACAACTACAGTCAGCTCTAAACAAATTAAAGGGAAAATAGGCTTGTCGTTAATTAAGAGGTAATCAAATTATTTACTGCTTCTTAAAGGCAGCGAGGATGCAAAAAGTGTTTGGTGGGTTACAGCGGCTCACTACGTAGAGGTTACATACAGCTGATTCAAAAGGCTCATTGGTTTTGTTTTACACTACACAATGGCTGTAATTCTGATTGAACAAAATGCAGAGAAGTGTAGTATAATATTTTAGGATTTTTCGCGTGGTGGCACGGACATTAACGTTCCTGTCCACCTCTGCAAGACGTGGGATTCATTCTGAGTCGTGGTGTCTCCAGTCTGGTCACCTGCATAGCGAGGTATGACACTTGGTGATAGTGTGACGCTCACACATGTCACACCCTCCTGCTGAAGCTCATCAGTGCCAGATGAAAAGGTCGCTCGCTCTCTGAATGCAGGGCTGTCTGCAGCTCTCCCCAGGCCAACAGTAGAGTTAGTAGTGACAGCACTGCAGTGCATGGGGAATTCCAAATTAGGCACCGATGTGGAGAAATATCGATTTTTAAAAGACATTTGTTTAAAAAAAGTACAATTTACAGTGCAAGTAGCAGCCTAGCTCTGTCTGCTATCATGAAACATATTCCCTGTTGTTTTCACACAAGGACCCTGTTTACAGTAATCTGCAGTAATCAGTCTCTTTCTGCTGCAGGAAGGATGTGTGGGAATCTCAGTGGAAATCTGAATAAACAGAAATGGCTGTTTTTATCATTGAAACATGAACATTGAGTCCTAATCTTTTACAGCAAACACAAATTACATACAGCATAATGCAGGAAAAAGAGCCATGTGTATAGAAATACAGGCAGACAAGTATTCAGACACTATACATTCAGCATGAGTCCCCGAACCGTAAATACACAAGATACATAGTGCATATTGTGTTAAATCTGTTCATGTGCTGTTTCCTATAGTCAAGGGTCTGTTGTTCGCGTTGACAATAGCTTGGTCACACAGGGCTCGTTCAAGGAGAATGTGAGGGAGAGGGGGTTTTGGCGTTACACACTGGTTTTGGCGGCAGACGACAATCTCAGGAATAAAGGAATTGGCAGCGGTACGCTTTTGTGCCTCAGCCTCTCACCACACAGTTCTCTTCAGACAGTGTCGGCGCTTTCACCTCTTGAGTTTCTAAGTGTGGTGCAAAGAAAAGGTGGGAAGCCATGAAATACCATCTCCGGTGATAGAGAACATGACATACACTGTTTGACTAAGGATGAACTCAGATCAAGTGGCACGTTCCTTTTGATGCCGATACGAAGGTAAAACAAACAAAGAATCTTGGTTTCAGTTGAATCTCTGCTCCAGGTTCACACACTTTCCTCAAAAATGGTGTAACATGACAACATGACAGGCTTGCGACGGGAGTTTCAATTTTTCTATATTTGACAAAGAACTATGTGAATCTTTTTAAAGCTGCTCCATGAAGCAATCTCTTTTCTAGTGATATAGCATTAAATGACTGTGTATAATAAGAAATAGAGATGAGCCCACAGAAAATCCTCCATCCTTGTGGAGCTTTTTTAGCCTCCTTTTGCCCATTTCTTTTCCCGCCTGGCAAGTGAATTTCTCAAAACCTTTTTTTTTTTTCCTCTGGCTGCAGCAGGCAGCTGTTATTAGTGGGCAGAACCACATCTATCAGCTAAAGAGCCATAAACAACACATAAATGCTTAGTAAGTACAATGTAAATTTACCAATCAAACTTTATAAGTCTGATTTTAGGTTTTTAGCTTGTTTCACTGCAAGTAGACACACATATAGTACATAACTGTTTAGTAACCAGTTAGTTATTGCTCCTTTTAAAGAGTTATAGTATTACTCAACTTATTACTTGATATCAAAAGTAATTAGTTAGGTTTCTCTGCTTGGCTTACACCCTCAGTGTAATATAACAGTCTCCTTCTCTGCCTCAGGGCGCGGTCAAAAACACATATTTGCCTGAAAGCATTTGCATTTGAAGCAATGCAAAGATGCTCAGACTTACTGTTCGTATCATAATCTTACCTGGCACAAAAACAAATATGTTGTGGAATTGCAGCGTTCCTGGGTAAGTAATAGTGGGTAGTGGGTAGTTAGTAACCCATTATGGTTGACCCCTTCTCCCTCAACAATCCCTTCAGTCTGTCAGCTGGTGAAATCATCAGCTGTGAGTGGTGGTCATATAAACCCGCCTCTGCAGCCACAGCGACACCATTACGGGTGTAATGATACATTCAGCTCACACGTTGGTTTGATGCTGGTTTCTTGCTTTGATATTAACACAGTATTGCAAACAAAATTAGAATAAACACAATCATGCTTCATTTTTTTAATATTATATTTACTGTGTTTCTGAGAGTGGAGATTGTTTTACTTTCCTTTTTTTTACCATTGTAATTCAAATATAATAAGACATATCCTCAAGGTTTGTCAAAGGTTTGCAAAGTATGTGATTGTGGTTTTGAACAGTAAATCTCAAACTGACCGATAAGTCACTGCCCACTGTGTCATTCTGCCTTTTAACTGCCACGTAAGCCTAATGAAAAAATGTTTTGCCTGTGAAACGGGTTAATTAGCTGTGTGGTGAAGTCACATTATGACAAGTCAATTAACTGAACATGATATTTTCATAAGTGCAATTGATATCTTTATAAACATTCACTGCAGGATTTATCGTCTAGTTCACTCTAATTGGACCATCATTTACTAAATGAACATCATGCCTTATTGAAGAAGACTTGAAACTAGAGATTGACACCATAAACTCATGTTTACTGAGATAATAAAATAGTGGGAAGTAGGGTCACTTTCTCACAGACTTCGATGCAATCAGACTTATTTTTGCAATCAGCGAGTCGCCCCCTAATGGCCAGTAAAAGAATGCTACCTCTATCCATTCAACATTAGAGACTACAAACCTCGACTGGAATGTAATCAAGTAAAAAAAAAAACACATTGCTGTTACATTAAGTAAAAAAGGCTTTATGATTTTAGCTGCTGGCTGTTGACGCTCTCCTCCTCCATATCAGAAGGGGAGAGATTTGGAGTTGGAGATGGAGAGACTGGAAAAGCAGGAGAGAAACAGTCAGCGGCTGCAGCCTTACTCATGTGAATACCGATTTGGCTACAGCTTACCTCTGGGACGCCTGCAGCAAGCCAATTACCAAGCCTCAGTCACAGGGGGAGAAAGACAGAAACACAGATTGACTGAAGCAAATAATACGTTTCTGCCGCAGCTCTAGCTTCACCGTTATTCGTTTACTACAAACTCTAACAACACCTGACCGTTTCCTCTTGAGTAATTCTCCCTTCTCTGCTTCCCTCCAAGCACCTTGTTTGCACAAAAGACTACGGGCCATGCAGCACCGGCAACGGAAGCAAAAGGGATAAAAGCACTTGCTAAATAATCACATTTAACTCTGAAATGTGCACTGCTGCTTTTATTCTTGACACACGGTGAGCAGGCCTGGTTCAAGCCGAGTGTGGGTTGAATTGGCAGCGTAAGCAGAGAGAGAGAGGGAGGGAGGGGGGGGACATGTTTTGAAATGAGGCTTGAAAGGCAGCCCAGTTTGCAGCTTAGGGAATCACTAAATGTCTGAGAGAGAGAGTGAGAGAGAGAGTGAGAGAGAGGGTGAGAGAGAGAGTGAGAGAGAGAGACCATGAAAGGTGCAGCTAGAGAACAGGGGGGGTAAAACTGCAGCAAGTGAAGGGATGAAGATGAAGGGAAAGATAGAGGAAAAGGTAGCTATTTCCACACACATCCACTCCTCAAAGGAGGAAGAGTGGAGGTGTGAAATTCAGAGATGTGGAAACAGCCTGCTGTGAAATTTTTCCTCAGCCGTCTCAGCAGTTTCTCTCAGCTCGTTAGGAGTTAGGTAAAGTCCAGGCATGATCTATTTCTTTTTTTCTTTCATCTTCTCTCCTCCTCCCTTTCCAATCTACCATCTTCCCAAGCTGGACCGTGTTCTGGGATCTGTGTGGGAACTTACATCTTAAGGTTTTGATCATGGGGATTCTAGCAAACTGCATATAAAGCTGATATTGATATTGGCTGCTTGTTTTCTGATATAATCATATGTTTCTACTGGTTACAAAATTTCATTATGATATGTTTATATTATGTAAAAATGTCTTGTTTCCATACATACATGCATACATACATAAGTACATGTATTTTACGACAGGGCTCTGAGACGATATGGAGGATGAATGCAGTAAAGGTCCTGTGTTTGCTTTTCTCAGGTGAGGCAGACCTGGATGCTGTTTGTGAGGCCTGCCTGCCCTACCTGAGCTGCAGACAACCAATTAGACTGCAAGAGGCCGGCGTGAGGTGAGCCCTCATCCAAGTCCTTCAATTTCATGCTTTATGGTTATGCTCTATCTTTTCTACTCCATGTGGATTTCGCCTCCTTGGAATTGTCATACTCCTCAAAGTTGTCCGTTTTCTTCGTCTATTCTTGTCCCTTATTGTTAGAAATTGTTGGATGTGCACGTACGACTGATGGCTGAATCTTTTGAGCCTCGAGATACTCTTGGGAGATGGGTCCCTGCTTGGTAAACATGAGCCTGCTGTCAGCTGCAAAACGATCTTAAATAAACTTTAGGAAGTATATTTAAGGGGCCAGTATTCTCTGTCAGAACTGCTTGCGGGATGGTCAAACGCTTCAGTAAGCCCTTTCATACATAAGATTGTGGGGAGGACTGATGAGATGGAATTCACACCCACTTTACAATGTGATCGGTCAGTTATGCAGAGGTGAGAGAGGAGCCAGTGTTTAAACTTCTCTCTTTAACTATCTTTTTTTTTTAAAAGTACTCAACCATGTAACTTTTCTTGTAAACAACCATGTGCAACATTATGAATGTCTTCCAGGGGAACCTGTCTGAAAATATGTGCACTTATTTGAATGTCTGTCACTTTGGATTACCAGATGGTGTTTTTCCATTCCATTTAAATAAAATTATATATAATATAGTCCAGAGATAATCCTCTTCCCCTGTATCTTTGGTTCCTCTCCACAGCGTTTTCAAACACTTAATCCAGGTGGACCCGGATGCCTTCTGGTTTACTCTAAATGAGCTGCACTGCCCGTCCTCCTACACCCCGCCCCACCCAGACCTCCATCATGTTCATCTGAACGGCATGGGTCGACCGAGAGATGAGTACTCCGACAACGTGCTGAAACTGCTGAGGGAGGAGTTTGGCTCGGTGGGTGAGATCGTCAACCTGCCAGTCGACTTAGGAGCTGGTGATTGATGTGATCGACTCAGCCCTCACATGGACGGCTCCTTCAACCACTAACTGCTACAAGCCAGTGTACTGAAAGAAAATCTGACTCTTGTGCCAAATCACAGCCATCAGATACAGATGTGATAACCTTCATGCTCTACACAGCTGTGATAAGCAGCAAGGGACAAAGGGAAAATATCAGTGAAGCATCTCTGCTGTTCACTCTCCTGCTGCAGGCGGAGAAACATTCCGACAGGTCTTCTGCATTAGGAGACATGCAGTCACAGTGCTGATGTATTTAATTTCATGGGAATACATAAACTGTATGGAGATGTTTGCTGTTCCTTTTATTTCTTTATTTTCTTAAGAAATACCTTGCTGCTGCCAATTATTCCACATGTAGTTTAAGGTGAAGTAGCCGTATGAACACATGGGTATTTTGTACAGATTGACTGACCCAGATCAAGACATTTATTTTGTGACCCTGAACCATTGTTGATTAAATAGTCACGTATTATCACCTCATCCAAATCAGTATGTTGTTTTCTCCTGATTAGGCCTAATTCAGTCCGGATGCTGATGATGATTCAGAGCTAAAATTGTGAGTATTTTCTGTTGTAAAGTATAAAGTATAATATGTATGATTTGATCAGGTCAACCACTGCAGGCATCATACACAGCGAGTGAGGTTTTTTTCTTGCAAATATATGACTTTATAAGCTCAGAGAATATTCAAGTTTTATTATTATTATATTTGTGAGTTTCCTGTGAAAATGGAACACTTAAATTTGAGTTTTTCTTCTCAGAAATGTACGACTTCTTTAAGTTTTTAAAATGTATTTATTTACCTACAATGGTCCTAATATGCCGTCATATACTCTCACCGGCCACTTTATTATGTACCCCTGTCCAACTGCTCGTTAACGCAAATTTCTAATCAGCCAATCACATGGCAGCAACTCAATGCATTTAGGCATGTAGACATGGTCAAGTTGATCTAGTGCAGTTTAAACCGAACATCAGAATGGGGAAGAAAGGTGATTTAAGTGACTTTGAACGTGGCATGGTTGTTAGTGCCAGAGGGACTGGTCTGAGTATTTGCTGATCTACTGGGATTTTCACGCACAACCATCTCTAGGGTTTACAGAGAATGGTCCGAAAAAGAGAAAATATCCAGTGAGGCCGGCAGTTCTGTGGGCGCAAACGCCTTGTTGATGCCAGAGGTCAGAGGAGAATGGCCAGGCTGGTTCGAGCTGATAGAAAGGCAACAGTTACTCAAATAACCACTCGTTACAACTGAGGTATGCAGAAGAGCATCTCTGAACGCACAACACGTCGAACCTTGAGGCGTATGGGCTACAGCAGCAGAAGACCACACCAGGTGCCGCTGATGGCTACTTCCAGCAGGATAACGCGCCATGTCATAAAGCGTGAATCATCTCAGACTGGTTTCTTGAACATGACAATGAGTTCACTGTACTCAAATGGCCTCCGCAGTCACCAGATCTCACTCCAATAGAGCACCTTTGGGATGTGGTGGAACGGGAGATTCGCATCATGGATGTACAGCCGACAAATCTGCAGCAACTGTGTGATGCTATCATGTCAATATGAACCAAACTCTCTGAGGAATGTTTCCAGTACCTTGTTGAATCTATGCAACAAACGATTAAGGCAGTTCTGAAGGCAAAAGGGGGTCCAACCCGGTACAAGGAAGGTGTACCTAATAAAGTGGCCGGTGAGTGTATACTCAGCAGCAAACTTAAGTCAGGTCTGAAAAAGTCCTGAAAATCTTTCAGATTCATCCTTTAAAAATACTAAGGGGCTGTATCTGTACAAAGGACGGAGGAACTCTGCCCCATGAGGGGATGTCCTCACGAACCTGCCACCTACATCCCATATGCTGTCAGCTGGAAAGGAAAAGGCTGCACCAGGTTGTGTAACTATGGGGGTATTGAACGCCTCATGGCAGGGATAGTGGCCTATCTATCATTGTACCTGTTAACACTCGGAGCCCTACAGGGTGCTTGGGATGTTTAAATGAAAGAAACAGGAAGCCCCCTCCGTTATCACATCACCTCACTGATGGGAGAACCCCGAGCCTCACCACTGCATCGCTCCATAATGAATGTGCGAGCCTTCCAGTGTGAAACAAGATCGCCAAGTGTTTTGTATTTAGCTGGCCTTGCTTAATGCTAGGAGCGTGGCGCAGTGCCTCTTTATCTCATACTGTGCTGTTGCTATTTATCCTGCTGCCAGCGCTGACAATAGCACCATTAGTCATCAGCAGCAATGGGAGTGGAGCTTTGGCAGCACCTATTATACACAGGCGACTGCCTTACACCGTTTCTCCTTAATGCACATGGACAGACGCACAGAGCAGGGGCCGAAAGCTCAACCACAGCTGACGTAGCACTGAACAAACACCCACCTTGACCCTTTAGATATAAATATGTAGTGGCTGACCAAGAGCGTCTTGTTGTGACTTTCACCTCTCTAAATCAATGAGATAATGGCCAGGTGTTTCATATACAATTTATTTCATTTGTTGAAGCCATACACTGAGTGTGAGACCAAACATTCTAGAAGAAATGTACATTTTACCTCCTTTTTTTATAACAGTGATCTTTTCTTTACAAAACATCAAATCAGAGTTACTCTTTGGAAAAAAAAAACAATCCCACTGATCGCTGTCCAGTAAAGCATCCTGCCAGTCTACAGGGCCTGCCAACAGTAACAGGAGCGCTGTAGTTCCTCTGATGGATAATACAGCGGAGAAGTAAAGCCCCACATGGCCTTGAGACACCGGCTATATTTTGAGGCAGCAGCGACAGCCAATTGAAGCGTTTCACTAACAACATTTCCCTCTTATTTCTCGCCCTCGCTGCCCAAGGCTTCATCCAGAATGTTACCCACATTCACTCTGTCCCATTTGATCCCTTCAGAGCGAAGTATTGTCCTGCACTCCACACATCTAAGCGGAGAGGTGATCGAGTTACAAAATTGGCAGAAGCAAAATGGTCTCTCAAATATTTTTGGAGCGGGTCCCAAACTGCACGAAATATAATCCCACGTTCAAGCTCATTAAAACACGGTAACACTCATGTTTGCAGCCCTGCACAAACAGTACAGTAGTTTAAGAAACACTGCTTAAGTACTAAGATACATAAGGGAAACCCCTTTCTGAGCAGCTATGAAGAGAACATGTCATTCATCTGTCTGTACAGCACTTCTGGAGATCTATTTGACAGGACTTAAAAAGATTCAGAACAGAATGGACATTTTTTTTTTTTAAATGAAACAAACAAATGACTAAAAATGTCCTTAACTAACACACTGTCTTTGTGTATGGTTGGTTGAAAAAGTTTTTAAGAAAGTTACTGAACATGCACTCACTTTATTCCATATTATACAGTCATATATACAGAGTGGATTAGAGGCTTGTAGTGGAGAGGATTGAGGCTTTTTAAATGATTGAGCACTGGGCCGAAGCATTGCAATAAGGGAACTAAGATGGGATAGAAATACAGCACGACTCTTTCCAAAAAAGTGTTTTGCACCAAGGTCACATTTCTTCCATTGATTTCTTGTCAGAGTGGATTCAGAGGCACACCATGTCAGATTCTTTATTTAGTGGCACAGATTTTGAGCTTTTCACGGCTTTCCAAACAGGTGGGAACAACATCATTGATTTCTCATCCTGAACAGCACAAGGAGTGAGCAAAAATCATATTTTCTGTTGCACTGCAAATTCATCAGCTTAGAAGTGCTGTGGGGGAAAATATAGCCTGTGATGTGATTTGTTTGATTTGCACACAAATGTGTGTGTGTGGGGGGGGGCTGGATCCCACAATTTACTCCAACTCAAATGAATTGAGGCCGTGTCCGTCCTTGATGAGCACTGCTGCTCTGGATGGGACCTTGGCAAGTTTCTGCTGAAGAAAGCATGTTTTCTCCCCCCCCCCCCCCCCCCCCCCCCCCCCGGGAGTAAACACAATAAATTGCTGAATTTCGGATGCTAACAGATTTTGCACCATTTTTGTGTCTATTATTAGAACGCACAAAAAGATGCAACAAAGCTAGTGCTTTATATAAAAAGCTAAGGAATCGGACTCGACCAGATTCCAGGGAAGAATTACTGACCATTTAGTTTCATTCAGGGCACTCTCAGAATAAACGGAACTTTCTTATACTTGGTAGATGGAACAAAAGGTATAATATACTTTTGTTCTGAGGGTGTATCAAATAAGAGAGTAAGGCAGTGGAAGAAGTATGAGCCTGAAAGCAGGGTTGGTCATTTACAGTATCTAAAGTACAAGAGTGGAGCAGAGCATGAGTTAATAGTAAGACAGAACCCTTTTTTTGTTGGTGCTGAGGCCAGAAACAGTGGAGCTGCTTAGATCTACACATCAGCCCCCCCTCTCTGAAAGTCGTGAAGCCAGGCCTTACAGACGGTGAGCAGCCCAACCCGGACCGGTGCACAGCAAGAAAAAGCTACATTCCCCTACACAGGTTACAGCACTGTGCTCTGAACAAGCCATCCTGTACATTTCTCGGGATTTGGGGATTTTATGCACACACTTGCACTGTGTGGGAAGAATAGCTTTTTATGCTGTGACACACATCATGTTATGCAATCCTTGTGTAATCTATCACTCAGTTGTAAGAAGCCCACATCTACAGCGTGCAGCTCGGCTCGTTGGTGCAGTCATTGTGGCTGTGGTTACTGTCCACGTCCCTCTTCCTCAGCTCTCTGCCTGCCTTGTGCTGCTGCTGACCGCTGCCACTGTGGCTGTGGCCGTGGTGAGCCGCCGTCGAAGGCCGCTTGCCGTGACTCTGGGGCTCCCCGTGATTCTGGTGATGGCCGTGGGTGTGCTCTTTGGTGCCACCGTGAGACTCTGCATCATCGACAAATGCCCCTCCTCCCTTGGTATCGTCCAGGGCCTCGAAGTTGCCGTTGTGGTCGCTGTTGATGATGTCACTCTCGGGCTGCACCTGCAGGTAGGCTCTGACGCGGTGGTGGCGGGCACCTGCGTCATCACTGAAGTCGATGACACGGCACTCGTAGGTACCCTCATCAGACGGCTTGACCCGGGAGAGGCGGAGCTTATGGGAAATGTTGCTTCCTACAACCTTCACAACCTGTTAAAGGGGGACAAAATAAAATGAGAAAAGCGAGAAATTATGATAAGGCTGAAAAATAGATCCTGAATGAAAATGTAGCACAAGTTAAGCAATTAAACTGATGATATCGGTAACAAAGCAACATCTATCTAAAATGTGCTAACATTAGCCAAGTCGAGCTGTGGTGGCAACACCCCTGAGTGTATTGAATTGACCAAGCATATATTTTATCATAAGATATATTTGGAAGAGGAAGAATGAGCTATGTCTTCTTTTAAAAGTCAATATAGTCTCGCTTTAACCTTAAACCTTGAACATGTATGATATCCAAAAGATATAAATGGCCCCAGTAGAAGGCAGACAGGTAATGTCAAAGTTGGTGCAAAAAAAGCAGTGGAGCGAAACAGTTCAGATGTAAAACTCATAGTATAGTATGTCGAAAAAAGTAATAATAAAGTCATAGTATATTATGTAAAAAAAAAAAATCATAGTATGTTGAAAAATGTTTAAAAGTTTTAGTATAGTATGTCGGAAAAAAGTAATAATAAAGTAAGTATAGTAAGTCAAAGATTAATACAAAAGTAATAGTATAGTATGTCGAACAAAAATGTAAAAGTCAAAGTATAGCATGTCGATAAAGTAATAAAAAAGTCATAGTATAGTATGTCAAACAAAAATGAATAAGTCATAGTATATGTCGAAGTCATAATGACGTCATAGTATAGCATGTTGGAAAAAAATGAGTCATAGTATAGTATGTTTAAAAAAAAGTCATATTAAAGTCATAGTATAGTATGTTGAAAAAAGTCATATTAAAGTCATAGCATAATGTGTCGAAAAAAAATAACAAAGCCATATTGTACGTAAAATAAAAAGTCATATATACACCAAGTCAAAGAGTAATAAAAAGTAATAGCAAAGTATGTGTTACAACCCCAAGGTCATATGGAAGGTTCTGTATTGGTGTGCTTTAACCTCCTGTGTTTGTGTTATGGATGTTTCCCCTCTCTGGCTGATCGTATCTGTGTGATGCAGGTGAGCTTGGTTGATTGCGTGATCGACTGTGTGAGCGTGTAGGTTCTCCAGAGAGGTGACTGGTTCCAGCCTCCAAGCTGGTGGTTCAAAAGGTTGGCTCCTCCTAGTTCCTGCGGGCTCTCCTCTCTTCACTCCTGACAAGACCTCCAGTATACAGTAACTTGTCTTCTGTTGAATGTCCAACTGAGCATTAAAATAACAGCCCAGGTTCGGTAGGGGTGGATGGCATTTATGTTGAACTGTTTTAATTAGGAGTTAGGTTAATTAATTGACTTGCATTTCCATTTGTTTGAGTAGGTAAGTTTAGGTGGTTGCATTTAATTCCCTTTTGTTTGTTTGTTTGCTTTTTGTTTTGTTTTTTTTGTTTTTTGTTTTTTTCTGTTCACCCATCCTGAAGTCAAACCTCTAAATAATCAATCCTTAAAAGAGCTGCTAACATTTTGTTGCTGGTGGTTTTTGGGAGCTGGGAAGAGGGGAGTCTCAACTTTCATGTTGCATAGTATAGTATGTTGAAAAGTGTAATAGAATAGTATATTGAAAAAATGCATAATAAAATCATAGTATAGTATGTCAAAAACATTATGATCAAGTAAAAGTTAAAAAGATATAATCGTAATAATAATTATTATAATAATAAATAAATAATAATATAACATAATAATGTAAAAAAAAATGTCATAGTAGCCTATGTGGAAAATGTGGAAAATAATAAAAAAAAATCATACTCTAGTATGTAGAAAAAAGTCATAATAAAGTCATAGTATAGTATGTCAAAAAGGTCTTAAAATATGCTCAAAAAAAGTCACAAGAAAGTCATAGTATGGCATGTCGAAAAAAATGTCAAAAGTCATAATATATGTTAGAAAATATTTTTAAGTCATAGTGAAGTATGTCAAAAAAAGTTAGAATAAAGTCATAGTATGTGGAAAAATGTAAAAGTCAAAGTATAATATGTCGAGAAAGTAATAAAAACGTCATAATATAGTATGTCTAATTTAATTTGAAAGTCATAGTATAATATGTCGAAAAGACTCATAATAAAGTCAAAGTATAATGTGGAAAAAAAGTCATAATAAAGTCATAGTATAGCAATCGAAAGAATTCATAGTATAGTATGTAAAAATAAATCAGTCATGGTAAACTATGTCAAAAAGATAATAATAAATAATAAAGTCATAGCATAATATGTCAATAAAAATGTCAAAGTCATAGTATAGTATGGAAAAAAAATCATAAGTCATAGTATAGTAAGTCCAAAAAGTAATAAAAAAGTAATAGTATATATGTGGAAAATGATTTAAGTCATAGAATAGTACGTTAAAGAAGTAATAGTATATAGTAGGTTGAAAAAGAAACAAAAAAGTAATAGTATATTATGTCCAAAACATTTTTAGTCATAGTATAGTATGTTGAAAAAAGTAATAAGAAAGTCATAGTATAATATGTTGAAAAAATGTACAATCATAGTATAGTATGTTTGAAAAAAGTCATAATAAATTCATAGTATAGCATGTCAAAAAAAGTCATTGTATATTTTGTCAAAAATTAATTAAAGTCATTGTATAGTATGTGGAAAAAAGTCATAATAAAATAATAGTTTAGTAAGTCAAAGAGTAATAAAAAAGTAACAGTATAGCATGTCGAAAAAAAAATTAAAAGTCAAAGTATAGTAGGTTGATTAAGTCATAAAAAAGTCATACTATAGTATGTCTAAAATAATTAATAAAATAAAAATGATCAAAATTTCAATCATCGTATAGTATGGTGAAAAAAATAGTCATAGAATGTCGAAAAAGTCATAATAAAGGCATAGTATTGTACGTTGAAAAAACATAAAAAGTCATAGTATGGCAAGTCAAAAAAGTAATAGTGTATTATGTTGAAAAAAAAATTCATAATACTTGTTAGAAAAATGTTTTAAGTCTTAGTGTAGTATGTCGAACAAGGTTAGAATAGAGTCATATAGAGTATGTCGAAACAATTTAAAAGTCAAAGTATAGTATGTCGAGAAAGTAATAAAAAAGTCATATTATAGTATGTCTAATATAATTACAAAGTCATAGTATAGTATGTGGAAAAGACTCATAATAAAGTCATAATATAATAGGTCAATAAAAATGTCAAAGTCATAGAATAGTGTCTCGAAAAAAGTCATAATAAAGGCATAGTATAGTACGTTGAAAAAACGTAAAAAGTCATAGTATAGTATGTCAAAAAATGCCAGTCATCTTGAAAAAAAGTAATTAAAGGTCATATTGATAACAGTCTTATTTAAACGAATAATTTAAAAAAAATACATCCACAGAGCTTTTAGAAAGGTGCAGAAACAAAGTATCACTTCTGATGAAAAAACGTTTTTTGAGTGTGAATTAATCATTTAGATTTTTTTTGACGGGTCCAAATTATTGTTTGTTTACCTCTGTGTAGATGTGTGACATGTGGCTCCGGCTTCTAGCAAGGTTTGTGAGCCAATAGCTTAATGAGGTATCACGTGGTATCTCTGTATAGTCAGGGGTCTTTGGGGTTGCCAGTTATTGTGGAAAAAACAGAAAAATGGCTGAATTTGACGGTAAGCGGGCGGCTTTTCGGTACCAGTCACAAGTGCTAAGTGGAAATGCAGGTTGTGCAACGAACTGGCAACCCATTGAGGGCCCAGGCACTTCAGCTGTGTTGTGACATGATTGCAATGGAAGGCGGGAGTGCGAGTTTGACATCTAGTGACTGGATGTGATCAATGTTGTCAATAGCACCTTAAAAGTCACAGTATAGTATATTGAAATTTTTTTTTTAAAAGTATAGTATTTTGAAAAAAAGTTATACTGTAGTCATAATAAAGTATGTTGAAAAAATTTAAAGTCATAGTATAGTAATTCAAAGAGTAATAAAAAAGTAATAATATGATATGTCGAAAAAAGTAAAAATAGTCATAGTATACTATGTTAAAAAAAGTCAAAATGAAGTAAAAGTAGAGTATGTCTAAAAAAATTCAAAAGCCAAAGTATGCTGATAAAAGTAATTAAAGCCATAGCATATGTAACTTGAAAATAAATTAAAAGTAAGCCAAAGAGTACTAAAAAATTCTCGGAAAATGGCTTAATAAAGTCATAGTATAGAATGTCAAAATAAATAAAAAGCCAAAATACAATATGTCGAAAAAAATGTAAAAGTCATAGTATAGTATGTTGAAAAAAGTCATAATGAAGTCAAGATATGGTATGTCGAAAAAATTCATAATAAAATCATGGTATAGTATGTCGAAGAAAATTAAAATAGTATTAGGATAGTTTGCTGAACAAGTGCGTTAATTAGAAGTGCCACTTTATATGACAGTTTTATTGATCTTCTCACATAACTGTCAGCACAGAAGCGATTAACTTTATTTCATAGAGAGAGCTAAAGCTAAAAAAATTCTATTTATGGCCTTGAAAGTATCAAGAGACTGCATCTTGGAGGTAAAAGCTTCGGAAGTTCACAGAGAAGTACTGTTGGGAGAATGACAGTGGGGAGTTGCGAAATGTGACTCACAGAGATATAAATACCACTTCATTTATCACCCACCTTCCTGCCTGTGACGGCAGCAGTGTGTAGTATGTGTGGCGGCCGTCGCATGTGACTGTATGTAAAAGCTTAATGATGCTATGGAGCGCTCTAGTATGTGCACTGCATGTTTTTGCTCTACAAAATGAATGTGGGCCAACATTCATTATAAGCTCATAATGATTTTCCAGCTGTACAGCCTGCAGTGTTCAGCTACACTCACACAAACACACACCAAAACCACAGCTGGCATTTTCATAATAGCGAATCAGCAGCAGTTGGCCTCTTGGGAGGAAGGAGAGAGGCGCCATTTTTTTGTGTGTGTGTGTGTGTGTGTGTGTGTGTGTGTGTTTCTGCACTACACATCTTTGCATATCTGACATGTTTTAACTTTATATGCCATTTTATTTACTTCTACATCACTACTTGCATATGAATGCATAATTAGCCAGCAGCAGTTGTTGCTCATTTTTGTAATTGTACAGTCGGCAGAGGGATCTAGCGATGACAAGGTATAGAGCGCTATATCCTGCTCACTTTTGCAGTTAATTACAAGGAAAACATCCACATTTTAAGCCAATGTATGTTTGTGCTGTCTGCCTCAGTATCTAGTTGTGGGAAACTGTTCACCTGGGTGAGTGACTTATTTTTTTTAGTTGAGATGTAATAGAAATATAGATTTAGATTGTATCCCCGTTCATATTGTGCAGCTATCTACATATATATGCAAAAACATTACCAAAAAGGCAATTTCATTGTATTTTTATATCAACATTCAATCATAATTTCTTCCTGTAAAACCAAATATGAAGTGTTATAACTAGTACCAACCAATATAAACCAATAATATCCATCAATCAATCTGCAACTTTTGTGTGTACCCTCCCACTTTTTAGAGGTCAAATCAAATGTCCATTCATACATTATCTGTGAACCGCTTTTCCTATTAGGTGTGAGTGGATCCTAGCTGACAGTGGGCCCTGGACCCCGTGGGTTTAAATCCCTCGTGTGATTGTACACCGCTCAAATTTTCCGTGTTGCTGAGGAATATGTCGCGGTACAGAAGCTAAAGACGCCCGAGCTTCTGTTCTACTAAGATGTTAAAGTACGGGACGATGTAAAATGTTCTGGTGAATTCCGAGCCCTTGTTATTTGCTGTTTCATTCATAACGCAGCAGGGGCCTTTATGAGAATCCAAGGATGAGGTACTCTGAGCTCCATCGCTGCCTGCTCTTCAGTTGACGCTGTGATTCTACAAACCCATCGAGGGTGAGGTGAAGGTGTTTGTTGCAACAGAGTGGAAATCAGATCGTTGTGGGTACCGCATAAGTGCAACATCTGGAGATAAACATTGTAATGTAATCATGAGGGCTCCGTGTCTCATTTCATCATATAGCAAACACACAAGTCAAACATGAGGCGTTGTTTGCAGAGACAACAGATAGAGGTAAACTCACACTTATCTTTGTTGCATCCTTTGGCATCTCCTCCCCAGGAGCCACCTAGAAAAATATCATATCATTAATATCATCAGTCAGATTACAGTTATATAGGAGTTATAAACGTAGAATGGGAATATATACACAGTGTCAACCAATAGATAAATCCTCATTAATCCATGTAGGTAATATATGTCACTAACAATCAGTGTTGCCACAGTTACTTTGACAAACATTTGGATAAGTAAGTTGAATCTGTTTACCGGTTTGGAAATAGTAACGCGCTAGATTACTAGTTACTGAAATAAGTGGTCACATAGGAGTAACTAAGTTACTAAGTAACACGTTACTGACATCACTGCTAACAATGTGCTGAATTAAGTGATCTGGGATTCTCCAAAACTTTGTTCTGCCAAATATAATGTATTGATTTATCTTATGTATTATTTTGCTGCATCAAGCAATATTTTTTTCAGCATTAATCCTTACGTAAATTGGCCAGATAATCTAAAATACTTAACTTTAACAATTATAACAAACGTGAGCACATGGAAATGTCGGTAATAATCCATCAATGCACAGAAAAATCGATGCTCTCCATAACTTCAGTAAGTGCTTTAGGTCAAAGTTGAACCATTAAGTCTGTAAAAACTTACAGATCTTAGGAGTTAAATAATGAGCACAATGGTATTATTACAGCCATAACTGTATAAAAAAAGTTGTAAAGACAATAAATATGCTTTAAGCTGAAGCCTTAAATAGAGGCTGCAGGTTGATGGAGTCAGTTTCTCTTATGAACCTACTTCATTGGTGGTCCAGGTTTGTCTGTCCGTCCAGTCCAGATGGTTCCTGATGTACCACCATTGGATCTCCAGTGAATATGAGGGTGTTCCCGCCCCTCTGAAGGAGCAGGCCATCTCCACGTCCTGACCTCTCTGAGCCATCATATCATGAGGCACCTCTGTGAACATGGCTGGACGGACATAGAAGGAGACAAAATCATGTCTAGTCAGTGGCATTCAGTACAGTTGTAGATGGAAATCACATGTTTCTATTGATCTGGTATGATTGTAAAGCTGTCATTTTGACTGACATTTCCCTTCAAAGAATTAGAAAAGCAATGATCCAGCGTCAGGGAAGTGGTTTGGTACAAAACCTCAGTGACAAAGGCCAACATAATTTCATAGACACATAAGACCAAAATGTACAAAGCAGATGAAGCAAAGAGGCAGCTTTTCAAGAAGAATGCTGGAAGCCATAACCTCAGCAGAGTCTTGGACAGGAAACCATGTAATTAAATCATTTTAGCATTAGTCACTCCACGTAGCAAACACTATGATTTCATCTTCATTTACCCATGAACAATACTTTAACCATGTAGCCCTGCATGCTATCCTTTCTCAAATAGCTTCTTTGCACAATCTGTAATTTTCTGCCACATTTGGTTCAAGCTGCACAATACCATTAATAAAAAACTCTGGACATTATTTTGTTTTGTTTTGTTTTTTTTTTCTGTAAAGCATCTTTGCGTTTGGAAAAGCGCTATACAAATTACATTTATTATTATTATTGTTATTAGGAAGAAATCTATCTTTGTACGAAATACTTTGTTTAAAAGGGAGCCGTACATTTTCCCTACTCACAAATATCACTCAGACGAACTGAAATGAAAAATACCTTTTTAATCCTTTTAGATCACATCTCTGTTCAAATAGTGCACTGTATTCTAAAAACAATATTTAAAAATCTGTTTCTTTGTAATTTATATCATAATCCAACATTTTCTTCTTCCAGGAAAGCCAAATATGACGTGTGCATACATTAGCTAGGACCAACCAATTTATACCAATAATATCAGGACATCCATCCATCAATCAGAAACCTTTAGCGGCACAGAGCTAGAGAAGGTCTCAAGCTAATCTTTTGAATGATCAAATCAAATTCAATATGTCCCGCCTGCCTCTCCAGTTTTATTCAGAAATACATCATCAGATGGAAGATAGATAGTCCTGAAAGTTCAGATCGACTTTAAGAAACATTTGTTTCATGCTAGAATACAAAAGAGACACCAGCGCATTGTAGTGCATCTAGCTGCAGTACGATGTCAGTGGCTCACCTCAATTATCTGCACTGACAGTGAAACAAAGGTCAGAGTTGGAAAGGCTCAAGTTAGTCACACGATTCTGCTGAATCCCTAATTTGGCATCTCTGATCAGTGAGATCTGCAATTCAATTTATATATTTTTTTTCTTTTTTTTTCTTTAGAAGAATCTTTTCCTTTTTCTTTTCCTTATCAACCAACTCAGCCCACAGACACAAGTGTCAATGTGAAAATGAGAGTGGAGATCGGCATTATTTCATCCTTTTTTCACACTTGAATCGAGACCAAGTTTTCCCGAAAAAACAGTTGGAATTGCAGGATAATGTCACATTGAACTGAGTGATTTGCATTTCTTCTTAACCTTTTAAATGGAACTCAAACTAGCCTCAACTAGGATCTATTTCATTTATTTTTCTGGACCTTTTCAACAGTCTTCCTTGTCAGCATATGGTGTTTATCCAAAGTAGCGGTTGACAGATGGTACATCTGTGATAAAACCTTTGACAGGCCAACCCGCTCTCACCGCCAAGGCATCAAATAATGCGGCTTGGTCAGTGGTCCTTGGCGTCCGATACGATGACCATTTAGCCTGTGAGAGGGTGTGCATGTGATGCACCCCCGCTGCATTATGGGCACAGCAACAGACGTAGTATAAAGAGAGAGAGAGAGAGAGAGTCCAAACAGAGGGAGGACAGGAGGTGGAGGTCAAACAAACACAGGACTCATCCAGAAGACTTTTGTTTGTGTCCCTGGAAAAGTAAAAGAAGGCATCACCATTTTGTCATGTCAGTCTTTGGTAACGTGTATTGTTAGTGTTGATGGTCACGTTTGTCATTCATATGTTAAGTGAGTCTTTGTAGTCAGTCAGGTTAATGTCAATGATTTGTTCCTTAACCTAAGTGGTGTTGTTGCCCTTCTTCCTATGAAGAAAACAAAAAAATATGTTCAACAACAATCATTCGGCGGTCGTACTATAAGAAAACAAATATTTTAAGTCATCTTTATGCAAACCCTGTCTCCTACAAGATTAGATTCCAACTATTTGACCTGTCCACCACCCTGACCTCTTCCCACGCAGCAAGCGATGGCCAAGATGCCGAACTTGAGGCAAGCGTATGTCGCTTCCCTACGTGGACTTCTGGGACTCTTTAGGATACGTCAAGATATTACAGAATCCAAAAGAATACAATGTTTGCCTTGAAACATTACACTTTCATTGTGTGATCATGTAATTGTTCACAGACCAGGCTGCTTAACCCCTTCTCTATTGACTTATATGGTAAACTGAAACACAGTGATCCACCACACACAAGAAGACTGATTTACACACATGGTACAACTGAACCTCTCTCATGAAAGGTGGAGGAAATCAGCTAATATTTGTTTTGCAATACAACCATGAACATGATATAAACTAAATGTCTCATAATGTGACAGTCACAATATGTTCCACTGATCCTGTGGCAATTCCCCATGAAAGCAGAAGATCAGATGTGTTTCCCCTCTGGGGAAATCCTGTGCTTGCAGATGAGGAGTATTATTCCAAACATGTCAGCACCACAGAATCGAAGTAAAACCCACTATTTAATGGTACTGAAGTGTAACTGCCATTCTGAGCTGTTTCCTGACAGAAGAGTGACACTTCAGAGGATTGTGCTTGTTTTTAAATGATGCTGTTATTCAAAAGAGAGTCCAAGTCCTACTCACAGATTTGTCCGGATTATTCAGTCAATAGAAAGGAGTCAAACCTGCACCAACTAAGTGCCGTTCATAGATTACCCCCAACCACTGAGGCTGTGCTATGGATCTGTCTTGTATTACGAGAGCATTACAAGCCTCAAGTCATACATCGCTCTTGTACATTGATCAAATCTGCTTGTATTTTTCATTTGTGAAACCCGAAGCGTACCAGGTATCGATTTGACATTACAAAGCCCAGCCAGCAACAATGCCCACAGCCCTTCTCCTGTTGATAATATTCAAAGCCGGGACATAAAAACCTGCTGAGTAAGAGATAGAGCCTCTGAAGTTGCTCTCAGCAATGATAATCTGTCTTTTCCCACTTAGCCGTGAAGCCCACAACGCCAAATCCATGCACATGTCAGACCTAATGCGTCACACATTCGGAGTCCAAGAAAAACGTGATGGTGATCACAGGTCCATTGTAACGTCAGGGAGATAAATCTCCCTGAACAATTTACAAAATTCACACAGCAAATGCCAATCTAGCTGCTTAATTTGAATGATTTCAGCACTTATTTCAACAGCTTTTACTGTACAAACTGGAAAATCTCACAGGTTACCACTAATAATTGGAATTATTATCATCTCCCGCTCTGCACATCCCATATCCTCCATTGATTCTGGGGTCACAATGATTCAAGCAGGTGGCTTATCTAATGCTGTATCTCTTAGTTACAGTCATCTGTAAGCTCCACACTCATTCATTGAGGCAATAAAAGGCTGTGATGAGTCTGAGTCCGGTCGCCCTGAAGCATTATCATTATCTCTAAGATAAACAGGGGAAGGCTCTCGAGGGCCACGGTGCACGATGGCTACGGCACGGCAGCCGTCCGCGTCAACCTGCAGAGGGAGGAGATGGACGGCGAAATGAAAATGAGTGTTCATGGGACTGAGGAAAAAGCCTCTGTGTGCGTTCATAAATCATCAGCAGAGATTGAATTAATGAGCGCGCCAGTGTTTATGAGAGCGAGCCTCTGTGTGTTTGTGATAGACGAATATATCTTGGGGATAAAGGGAAGAATTGATGCGAGAGTGTGACAGTGAGAGAGAGAGAGGAAGAGAGAGAGAGTGGCAGAAGATGGGGAGGATGGCGGAGGACAATGTGTGAGGTAGCAGATAGCTTGTGGGCGGGTGCTGTGGGGGACGCCTCTTATTGTTTATTTCTTTGACAAACGGAATGTGGTAACTACAGCGGTGTTATAGGGGAGCAGGAGATGTTTCTCTGAGCTGCAGTATCACTCCAGCCTGCCTCAACCTCCTTCTCACTCCATCTAAGAAAGAGAATTGCCTTTGCATGACACGCACTCCAAAATGACAACGTTTCAGCAAAAAGGGGAGGAGTCTGTTTCCATTAAAGAGCACATGAGTTACTCCAAAAGTGTAGTTGAACGAGTGGGTGGGCGACAGTCGTGACAACGGATCAATGCACTATAGACTGATCATTGTGACTCGTCACACACTGGCTAATAAATTTAAAGCTCCACTAATCAATATGTTTCATAGCAAGACTCAAACAAATTATTCTGTGTAATAAGGAAGGAGTCACAGAGAGTTTTAGACCCCTTTGTCAGCGTTTTGTGTGCCAGCTTGTATTGGAGTTCAGTTGATTCAGCTTTAATATCGGTTGCATCCCATTTACATTCTAAATGGAACTGAACCATGATTAATGTTTTTGATTACACCTCCTGTATCGAGGAAAAAGATTAGCCTCTACACATTCATTTGAAAATGCACTCAAAGTTCAAAACAACAAAGAAATACCTGTAACCAGTGTTGAAAACTGCAATAAAACCTGCCTGAGTCACGGCCCTGTTCCCCATGGGATCTGATTTTGGAAAAGAAATCTGTACAGCACTCAACAGCAAGACAAATCATTTTTTTATCCCGTTTGTATTGTATTGTATTCTCAATTTCCTTTCTATTGACTGCCATTCATATTTTTCTCATGTCTCACGGTGATCCATTTGAAGGCATTTTAGTCATTATTTGCACTGGACTGTTAGCTGCTAACTGCTGACTAACCCATCACCATGTTGAGAGCCGGGAGGAGGCAATCCCTCATTTGCTTTGAATTCCGTATTGAGTCTTTTAAAGAACTCCAAATCCTCTGCAACAACACTGCTGACAGCCAAACCTAAAGCTAATTCATCAGGACACTTGAATGTTTACTTGCATGATTAATCAAGAGTGAATTTCCCCTGGGAATAAAACAATTGCTAATTGCGCCCAGCAGTTTATACTCCACCATTCGTTTTCTGCCTCGTGTGTACCATTAAAATGTAACTGCTGATAAATTAATAACCTCTGCAAAAGCCTTATTTCTAAGGCATGTTAAAAAACCACCTCCGCTGCTGTGACACAGATCCAGCATAGTAAAAACTACCAAACTGATATGATCTAAATGAAGACAGCATCATGAAAGACGACACATTCAAACGTTGTTTGTCGGCCTAATTGTTGATGCAATTTAGCCTCCTTTTAACTGTGTTAACCGGATCATGTGAGACCAGCTGAAAATGAACACACTGAATGCTACTTGTTGCAAAACAGGCAGCGCCTGCTGCATGATCAAGCAGCCAGCCGCGTCGGCCTCTGAATGTCAATGCTGTTCAGAGTGTGAGATGGCTGGTGGTGCATCGGGCCGCATACAGTACTCTCAAGAGCCTTTCACTGTCGCTGTGTAACTCAGCCGCTATTATCAAGGCAATTAGGCTGATGTATGGGCGTCCTCTGCTCCACGGTGAGAACGAGAGGGGTATATATGGCTGTTTTCTTCAATTAGACTTCTGCAGAACAGAATTGGATTTTCATTACAATGCTAATTTCACTAATATTGCCTAATGGATAGCCCCTATATATTTAAATATAGATGCATTTGTGGTTACGGCTTCACTCAAACTGTAGAGGGTAAAATCTATTGTGTATACATCTTGTTAAAGTTAACTAAATGGCTAAAACAGAAAATGAATCAGTGACATCAGCCATTACATGATGCATAGTAGTTACAGTGTTATAGCCATACATTTGAGGAGGATAGAATTGGGCCAGAAGTCTGACCTTCATAATAATGATAGGACTGGATGTCCATTTAAATGCTCAGGGCAGGAGAAAAGGCTCATGCAGGATCAATGCTGATAGAAAAAAAAGATATAGATTATATAAGGGGATTCATAATCCTCGTGCTCTTCTCCAATGGGAGGTCAGAGGTCAGACTCAGCAAGACAAGCAGCCATGGAGCTGGAGTTTAATCCTTTTCAAGGACTCTTCAGTCTTTTCTCTCAGCGCTCCACTTACTTGTCATTTATTCCTTTAGATTGAAACAAAATGCTTGGAAACCATGTAGGATCTGAATACGAAGGCCCTTGTATCATGAGTGTGTGGTTTTATCTAAGATTAGCAGATGGGAACTCTGTGTGCGCTGGAGTTTTTAGCAATACTGGCTTTGGATTGCCATATGTTGGGAACATTACAGAGACTTTCCTCTTTGATACAAAACAGAGCCTTGCAGTGTTTGCAGCTGGTGCACCAGCAATTCATGCAGCGTCTCCAGTAAATAATTCATTATCAGGATATTTTCTTCATTTATTTACCTCTCTGTGTGGTGTTTGTGTGTGAGACTAAGGAGAGAAAGAGAGAGAGACCTTCAGTTACCCGTTACATCTTGTTCAGACCTTGTGGTGCATGAGGCCTCCTGGTTTCGGTAATAATGCGGTGGAACATGCAAAACTGCGAGATCCACATTCCCTTAAAGACACCCACAAAAAACAAATTCCTCTCCACTGACCAATGTTATTGCTATGTAAACTGTAAATGTGTACCATGTCTTGATAGAATCATCCAAAGGCATTGCAGAGGTGAATTTGATGTCTGGGAATTTGCCTTTGTTTCCTTATGAGCAACCAGAGTGATGTTAAATAAAACATTTACAGTTTAGTGACATCCTGCTGCTGTGGTCTTGATCGGTCTTATAATGAAACCCAGTTCTCTTCGTTTGAGACAAGATGACGTAAAAATGCAGTCGATTCACAGTCACAACTAGCAACCAGCCTTTATTTGTTTATGCCCACATCATAAGTCATGCTCTCTGGCTATTATTTGAGTACATTTATATGAGAATGAGTGGTAACTAAACAGAATCAACCAATCATCGTCCACTAGATTGCTGGAGAAATCCCAAACAAGCTGAAACACATGGCTGCTCAGAAGACACAATCACATGACACACATCATAAGATAATAACTAAACTGAAATATGAAGTAAATACGTTCATGTCATATGGAACTCATCTTCATAATGTGGTCATTTCCACGCATCAGACCCTTTCAATCCTGCATGTTTGGCTCGGTGTTCAGCTATTTGTTTGTGGACTTGGGTATTGAAGCATAATGACCATATTTGGGCTGAGGAAGAGCAACGGGTGGATCTGATGGACACGACTTATTGCATCTTCTGGTGTGAAGCCAATGCAGTAGCGATGCTGTGGTAGCAGTCTGTCAATCACAAGGTGGCCACGCCCTAAAGCATTCCCTGCTTTATGGTCTATTTGACTCTAAATGGAGCCCAATTTACTTCATGAACATCATGCTGTATTGAAGAAGATTTGAAACTAGAGATTGAAACCATAAACTCTCACTCTTCATGTGTTACATGTTGACTTTGTTCACCAGCTAGCCGCTAACTCGGTCTACCATCTGGTTGTAGGCTGCTAGGGAACAATAGGTTTATTGCAGTTTTCACTGAAAACTGCTGTTGAAGAGAATTTGTAACACCTAGTAAATTTGCAGCCATAAAAGAAAACCAGTAAGCTGAGAGAGGCTAAAAAGTTCTGTAGAGTTCAGGGAGCATTCTCTGTTGATATATCACTACAGACAAGTCATAGGATATGCAAGAAAAAATGATGAATGGAACTTTAAATCAATTCTATATGCTTGCAGAACATGCTGGTACGCAGATGCTTTACATATGTGCCCATAATGAACGTATATGAGCATTGTATTGTGTGTGACACAGTATCAGACATATACATATGTGTGTGTGTGTGTGTGTGTGTGTGTGTGGACCTTCAGCACCCTTGGCTTTGCCAGCTCCCTGAGCTGAGTTTCCTGCTGTTTTGGCCCAAATCCCAGCTGCCGGCCTGACTCCCTACAGCGCAGGTCAAACACTGTTTTCTCTCTTAATCAAATGAAAAAGGTTAAAAGGAGAACATGGCTTCCTGAGCCACGGGGTTCAGCCAGAACACCAAGGACGAGTCATACTCCCTCTCTTTTTTTCCCTGTAATTCAACACAACAAAAAGGTGCCACCTCTGTGCGAGAAATTATTACCATATCAACACTCAGCGATTACTTCTATTAAAAAAAACAACAACAACAGGTGCAGCGAGTTCAGAATAACAATGATGCCTTTGTAGTGCAACGCTGCTTTCAGGTGAATGTGCTTTCGATAATTCTTGCTTCACCACACGTATCTGAGTGAGACATCAGGAGGATGAAGAGGCTCACTTGATTATTCAAGAGATTCAAAAACAATTGAATAACAATTTGCTGAATGACTAAAAATAGCAGTAAGTAAGGATTGGCATATCATTGATTCAATGGCAGGAGATGTAGACGCAGTTTTCCTTGGTGCAGTATTAGCTGTATTGGTGTGGTATCAGAGTAACACAGGCACAGAAATGTGGCTTCTCATCCAGCAAATGCCTTATTTTGCCCTGAAGGACCACATGAGTCGCCCGCCTCTTAGAACAATAAAAAATAAAAGGACTAAGGCCGTGGATATTTCTGTTCTCTGTGCGTTGCATAAAAAAACAAGCAGCTTGTGAGGTGCTGGAAAAATGTGCCCTTTCTTTATTGGACACATACTGGACTGAAACAGGATTAGCATTTTAGGGAAAAGGGTAATGGTGGGGTCACTTTGATACCACAATGCAGACATGCACATCCACCACAGCAAAGGAAGATGGCCTGCTTATCTCTTTATATGTTGTCTGACTATCAATATGATACAATCTGCATTAATTTTGCTATATTTTCTGCTGCAACAAATTAAATCCCCTTGAGGTTTATTGGAACGTAATTTCATCAAAGACAAAGGCTATTTTATATAATTCATTTTCATAACATTTATTCTTCCTGAAAAACCAAATAGGAATTGTGCTTACACCAGCTAGTACCAATATCAACCAATAATATGACATCCATCCATCAGTCTGCTACTACGACTCTACACAGAGCTCCAGAAGGTTGTGAGTTGTCGACCCTGTTTCACTCGGACACTGGAAGCTAGATACTTTGAAAAGCTGTTTCAGCTTGACATTTAAGAGGAGTGAGGTTTTCTGAGATAACAAATCAAGTGCGTTCACTTTCTCGGACTTCCATGCAAACCAGAGTCGCCGCCCCCTGATGGCCAGTAGAGAAAATGCAAATTTATGGCAGTTCAGCTTTGGCTTCACTTTTCAGAACCGGAAGTTACCGCCTGGTTTTTGATAAACGTTTCTTTTGTCTTTTATCCCTTCAAACAATATTTATTTTTTTCATTTCAATTATCTCTTGACTTCTCAGATCACATAATACCCAAATAGCCACAAGCTGACTTTAACCTGCAAAAACTCCAAGAAGGAAACTCCCAGCAGGTTTAGACACACAGCAGTAATTTCTGACCCATCTGAACCCCGCCTCTGCTACACCCCATCCATCCTCCTGTACTGCACCGTCTCTGTGCTCCGCTATGTACTCATTTCCATCAAGACTCACCAGTCAGCTCTTCAGAAAATAATTAGCGACTAACGAGTCTCTCACAAGGCCTCATAACAAGCTTCACGCTCTAATAATGAGCCTCTACACAGTTCTGTGGTAAACAGCTGCCATCAGTTATACAGAGTACCTGCCGGAAGCCTTCAGCCGGGCAAACCCGAAGACAATCCAGTCTGAGAGCGCCGAAACCGCAAGATTGACCCGTCTCTTTAAAATACGCTTGGCTTTTCTTTTCTTTTTAAGATGACACTAATGAGAAACCACGCATGGATTCAATGTAGAATAGCACAGCTGGAATCTGTTGTGGCTATTGCCTACTCATACACACTGTAGGTCTACAATAGTATGCAACTTTAATCAGCAGGCCAAACAACAGGATGACATGATGTGTTTCCACAGCATAATATTCGTCACATAGTTTGGGGGTATGGAGGGATGCTGTTTGAATACAACATGAAAAAAAGACCTTTCTGAAAAGAAGTCTCTCTCTCTTGCCACTTGTGGAAAGACACTTAATCCTTCCCATCCTACTATTTGTCATGGATTTACCACGCTTTTTCATAGTGGTGAAGTTAATCTGAGCAGTTTGAGCGACAAATTTGAGAAGATTAAGGGAACTTTCTATGTAAATACAGGAAATCTGCTCTCGTTTTTCAAAGATTAACCTGTTTTTGGGTTGAAACCGCAACAGTGATCTATTGTCATTCTGTTCATGAATCACCTTAAAACACACCCAGAAAATATATCCTCAAAAGGTATTAGGTGTCACCAAGGAACAACAGTATATCATAAAAAAATCAGCTCTGGGAAGCGAGAGGAAAGGACATGCACACTTCACGGCGAGGTGCGTAATGGCTTTTACAAGGCTGGATGAAAACGCCCTGTGGGGTGTGTATGGGCAGTGCAGCAGGAGCTGAGCTAACTAGCTATAAAAGAGTGATGGATGATATGAAGGTTTAAACAGCCATACGTAAATGCCACCGTGTTTATGAGCCGTTCCTTGGTGTTCATGAGGGTTTGTAAAAAGGCACGCCGCCTGCATACAGAGTCTCTGACTTCATAAAAAAAGAAAACACCAAGGTTATCAAGAGGTGGATGTTTTCGTCACAAACTTCTTATGTGTTAAACTGCCCATCATTGTGACCCGTCATTAATCGTCACGGAGCCCGTTCAGAACACTATTTAACTTCACAGTGAAGGTGTGTGAAAAGGTAGAATATTTACCATGTTCACAGTCATGTTCTCATCTTATCATTTGCCAATTAGCATTCAACACATCACAACACAATGTCATTAGTTTTGCAGGTCTGAATCATCATCATCATCATCTACATCATCAGGTGCCTCTGAAGAAAGCTTGATTCCATGTCAAGCTTAAACTCCTTTTCAAGAGTATCTATCTTCCGTATGGTGACATATATATGAGTGAAGCAGGACAGACAGGTGGGACGTAACGTTGGGAGGAAATTGATTTGATAGCTGAAAAGATTAACTCACGACCTTCTCGCGCTCCGTGCAGAGCCGAAGTTGCAGATTGATCGATGGATGTACGTCATGATATCAGTGGTTGAAATGGTTCTAGCATCATATTTTGTTTTGCAGGAAGAGAAAAATAGAGTTAAATAAATAGATTTTTTGTAATATTTTCGTCATATATTGTTGTATGACTGCAGATATGATTCTGCATTTTTCAATTCAGCTTGACTTTAAAGAAGGAAAAAAAAAGTAACAGTTAATGGGAAGAATATATAATATGCTGCTCAATTAACTAGTTCTTTTCACAGCAAATGATAATTGGAATAAGGATCAAAATTTTAAGACACTAGCACAAAATGAAGGAAATTTACATTTAGGGCATTTAGCAGACACTTTTGGAAATGCTCACAAACAGCCTACAATTCAAACTGATTATGAGAATATAATCTCTATAAAATTCATAACATTGATAGGTCAAAAAGTCAAGGATGGATATGTATTCCTTGTAAAACAAGTGTGCTTAAAATGGAGATGTTTTCCTCCCTCGATTGGAAGACACTCATTTAAAAACACCGGGATATTTGTGTCCAAATTTCGTAGCAAATCATCCGATAGTTGTCACAAGAAACCCGAGAGTTGTTTTAAGGCTGTTGCTACGTGTCCTGCAGTATTTCTCCTCACACGTCTGCTTCTCCCAAATGGCTCAGTTTCCTCGTTCCCATCACTACAGTGTACCGGCACACAGCAGCACACCTCACCAAACATCCTGTCAATGAATGTGAAGGTGTGTAGCTCACCCCCAGAGACAGAGCGATCAATAAAGCCATCTCCGAGGTGAATCTATAGGGGCTCCGGCCGTAGACGCAGGAAAATCTCTGCTGCAAAGTGTAGACATAGGGGCCATTGTGTTCAACGGTGCAATAAACATAAACATGCGTTGGATTTGTATTCATGCATCGCTTTTCTTTTGGTGTTGCAGTATTCTGATTTTCTACAGAAGTGCAGCCAAGGGAGGAGTTTCAGAGAACAGACGGGAGAGCAGGCATAATGAAAGAAACAGGCCTGCAGAAATCACAACAGGGAGCATCCTTCTTCCTCTTGCATCTCTAAGAGCCATCAGCCTCGCTCTCCCGGGCCGGGCATCGGAGGCTGAGAGGAGGCATAGCGTGAGAGATGGGAGATACGGGAGATATCAGCACTCAGTATCTAATCTCCTTACCCTCTCTAATGCACCCTGGAGTACGCTCTCCAGCGAAGACTCGGGCAGATAGACAGCAGACAGCTGCACGGGCTTAAACCCAGCAGCCGAGCTTCACAGCTAAAGGTAAGCTTTCACTGCCGGGCCTGACTCGGAACAGAGGGGGGGGGGGGGGGGGGGGGGGGGGGGGGGGGCAGTTTGGGGGGAGGAGGAAGGATGGTTTAAAGAGACTTAAGCAAAAGGCTGAGTCAGCTATGCTTGTTTAACATCTTATTCATCAATCACTCCTTTCCCTGATGCTTTTCAATCTACAGGACATTACAAAAAAACACTTAACTCAAATTGTAACACATTGTTTCTTCAAAAGTAGCACATTTTCTAAAAGAATGTATCAGCATCGTCAAATAAGGCAAACAAGTATCCCTACAAGTAAACACATAACACTACTACTCAGGGACATTGTTGTGATGTGTTGAATCACTGTTGGATTTCACTTGTTGAAAACCAGATTCCAAACACTTGTAGCAAAGGCCGGGGGTCCAGAAAATAAATGAGTCACCTTGAAAACCACAATCACTAACCAACATGGTAGCTTTTGTTGCCCTGTCCTGTCCTTCCTGAGCACTTGCACACAGTGACAGGAGAATTATAGTTACAGTACAATATACTAGCAAGAGATTAAATGAGAAGTCTGCACCTTTACTTGAAAAGGTAACCAATTTTTTGGGGGGTATACAGTGTCACAGCTCTTTGTCAATCCATTTGTCTTTTTAATATTAATGTCAGGCAAATTCTGAGAATACAGTTTCATGTGTATATTATATATATATATAAATAAAGCATCTGAAGTATTTAATTATGCAATCAACAACCAAACAACATGTTGAAAACCTTCCACACAGCTTCATGAAAAATCACCGTCATCAGTTCAAATGGATTAAATCACTTAAACAAGAAACTTGAATATGTTCTTACATGTGGCTGCAGTGACTTAAGACTGGCATTCAAATGATTATTTGTTCAAACATTCTCAGCTCTCAAAATTTTGATCCTGGTAATGAAGGCTGAGGGAAGGTTGAGTGTGGACTTTTGAGGTCCGGGTCCACTTGTTGCATTGAGTGCGCTCTACTCTTCTCTTCAGGGAAGAGCAACAGCTCAGAGTGCTGCTTAGAGCTGCAAATACAAACAGAGTAACAGCTCGAATCACCGCATTCAGTGGCGCAAAGTGGACATTTATGGATGTTGCGATGTGATGAATTGCACGTCATGTCACGGATGGGCTTTACATCTTCCACTTGACACGGAGAGTGATTGATGCTCCATTTGGTTTGACTGGGAACACGGCATTGGTAGTTATGGAGCCGTCTGCTGAGAGCCAAGAGAGTCTGCTATTATCAGTGGACTGTTAAAAGCCAGAGCTGAGAAAGGCTTTGTGTCCAATGCTGGAGGAGTACAGCATGGGGGTGGGGGGGGGCAGGAGGCTTGTTGGCAGCTGGATTCGAGCCTTCTTGTCTGGCAGGGAGTGGCGAAATTCCCCTCCACACAAATCACACCTCTTTGCCCTCCTCCTCTTCTCCTGACTTTCCCTCGCTCTTCCTCCTCCTCCCCGCGAGTGAGACCCCCCCCCCCCATCTTTCCAACGCTCACTAAATTGAAGTACGCAATCGTACACACACGTTACACAAAATGGTCTTTTTGAGCGGGAACACAGTCAGTTTAGATCTGCTTCAACATCAGCAGCAGATTGCACGACTCTCTCTAAATGACGTTGATGAATGACATTGATTACAGGACAGACGCGTTTAGCTTCATCACAGAATGAATGTTATCAAACACAGAGTCACAGAGCATGGAGGAAACTTTACAAGATGGAGGCAGGAGATGCCAAATTAACAGGCAGTATTGGTGCACTTTTGGGAACGCTTGATGACAATAAGCTTATAAGAGGACACTGTTTTCGTGACCTGTGCTGAATGTAAACACTCTGTGGACGAGGATAACGCATGGCGTCGCTGCAGCAACGGAGGTCTCCGCATGTTCATGCCTCACGGCAACAAATGCAGCTTTGCTACAGTGATTATTTGGTTCTGCCACAGATGAAATAATCAAACTATCATTTGCAGACTAAAAAGGAGGGAAAATAAGCTGCATCCATGCAAGCATTACTATAAATAATATCATAATTATTTCACCGTTCTCTGCATAATAACACAGTGACACTCTCTCCCAGGATTAGACTTTCTCTGAGGGGGCAGCAGCTTTGGTCATACTGTACAGGTGAACCCTCAGCAATAGATGGGATTACGAGATGTCTTGTTTTATTTTGAAGAAAAAAAAGGCAGAACACATTTGCTACACATGTAATTGCACTTTTCACAACACACGCTGGCTGAAGAGTCGTTTTATGAACTGTTTTTACCCGTTAGCTCCTAAGTGCAGGTCCATTGTTTCATTTACGTTCATTACTTTACTTTGAACACTTTAGAAACTGCAATCGCTCATTATTTACAGCATATATAAACAACTCCATCAGGAAAATCACCAACATTTTAAATGTGGATGAGAGTGTTAATTATCCAAATAATCAGGGATTTGGGTAACTGATTCCCAAATGATTTTAATCAGCATTCAGGAGAGACGTACCAACAAAGAGATCTGCTAGATAATATACATTATTTACATGGGCAAATCTTTGAAACTGCTGCTGAAAGAACACGAAGAGTAAACTATCTCCACACCAACATGCATGAAGCCATTAATGGAAATATAAATGTCATTTTTAAATATACACCAATTTAACTGGTCACCAACATCAAAAGTCAGAGCGTACTTGTTCCCTTAAAAAGTCGCTGTAATGGGCCAAATTGTTATATAGCGTTTTAATAGTCTGCTGTTCATTTTTCTTAAAGTGCTAAATCAATATAACGAAGCAAGCCAAGATGTCAAGATATCAACCTGTCTGTGTACACGGAGCTCATTTAAACACAGAAGCCGGAGCTGCAAAGACATATCTGCTATGTTAATAGGATCGCTGAGCTCACTGACCCGCGGTGGATCAAGAGATTCCTGAAATGAACAGTAAACAAGCTTCTCTAGTTCGGTACAGTGGAATAATACAAAACAGGGCTGTGGTCTGACGCTGTCAAGCTGAAAGGATGAAGATGCTGCAGCTCTACCTCTATCATCATTTAGCTAAAACAAATCACATCAGAGTGTAGATTAATTAACTTGAAATACAGCTACACATATTTTATTGTCAAATTAATTTACCCTCAAAAGAAAATCCTTGAAATGAGTCATTTTACACACGAAACAGCTTGTTTCATCCCATTTGCTGATTCCTTTTCTTATAGCCACTAAACTATATTTATGTGATAACATACATCCTCCTGCATAATGATGCTGGAGCTGTGAAAAAAAAAGTTCCTCATTACAACTTAAACTAACGTGGACTCATCCAGTCCTCATTTAAACGGCGTCTTCAAATCAGCCATTTATGGAATGTCATCGCCCATTCTGTCCCGGCTTCGCTCTCCTTCTCCACGTTAAGGCATCCAATAAACAACAAATGTCATACTCACTTTGCAGCAAGGCAGCGACTCTTAAGAAATTACATTTGAAAAAGCAAAACAAATTATAGCTGCAAGCAGCAATAAGGCGACCGAGTTCCAATTCAGTCATGACTCACTTTTCCAAAAGGAACGTTTTTTATAATTCCCATGGTCATAAACCCATCAGCAGGGAAGTTTTCCTCATGATGAGGTCATTATTATTACGCGATATTCAAGCTCAATAAAAATACCAAAAATAAATATCCGTATTAAAAAATAAGCAACAGATAAAAAGCCGAATTCAGAAACATCACATCCTGTATAGAAAAAATGTCTTCTTCCATTCAATGTACCTCATATGTTCAATCAGGTTTGAATGAATACAGTTGGCCATCGATGTGAAGTGACTCACATCGCCCTCATTTTACTCCATTGGACTCTGAGCGATAACCCTTTTATAAGAAATATCTTGAATCTGGGCTCAATCAGACCCAGACCATCTCAGCCGGCCTGTTTATATTCACCAGAGTTAAAAAAAATATATTTTTGAACCAATGTGCAGCTGACTGATAAGCTTGTAAACAGATCTCTTACTCAAACCTTCCTGGATCACATTTCATCATCTCACAGGTGACACAGGTTTTATTCTTCCCCAGACCGCCAGATAAACAGTAAAAAAAAAACACACTGCTCACATTACAAAGCAATCCATCAGGAATTTGAGTTGTGTAAGTTCCAATGTGCAGATGAAATGATCCGGGAATACCTCACTAGATATCACTGAATTGTGGAAAAAGCTCAGCTGTGTTTGATTTTTTTGCTGGAGTAATCTGCATCAGGACATCCAACCAAACAGTCTTCCTCATTACACTCGGAAAACTGTAGGGAAAAAAAGCATTAAGACATAACATTCACACCTACACATCATTTGGGAACACCACAAGACTGCAATTGTCTTGCCTTCGCGGGCAAATCAAGAAAGGAACAAATATTAATCTGTCGCAAAAATGCAAAAAAAAAAAAAAAAGATTCCAGAGTAGAGTAGTGAGGAGTCCACAGTCAATTACAGTTTATAAAACTGGCAATAAAATGTGTTTTTCAAAAGGTGCACACAACACCACAACCACTAGGGCGCCTTAAGCATGCAGTCATAAATGAGCACACAGAATTTGCCACTGATTGGTCCAGAAGTATGCAAGATTATCCATGGACAGACAGACAGATGTACACTCACGACTGAACACATCATCTTCTCAGTCAAAAACCAAAGTCATACTGTGACTGTGAATGCAACACCAGAGCTTGTTAGCAGTCTGGCGGGGCTGTAACTAACTGGAGCTCAATGAGTAAAAGCTACAAAGCAAAGCTGAACCTACTCAATATAATAAGCAAAAAATACAAAACAATTGTTTCCTTTCAGCCACAGTCGACTGATAAACTAGTTAAAAGGAGGAAGAAGACAGTAGCATCGTTTTCAAATAAATGCAGTAGCTCAGTTCATTACATTAAGAGAGAAACATCAAACTAAAACCACCTCAGGGCCTCAGGCAGCAGCACAAGGAGCTGACGGGGGGAAAGAGGCACCTGGCCTACTTTCCAAAACTTACACAGAATTTTAAAGTTAATCACATTCAATTAATCAGAGGTGGGGGAAAAAAAACCCAGTTTGCCTGTGACAGTTGAGTGTGCCTGAATCAGAACGGGATCTTTTCATCTTCTCGGTGGCTGCCACACCGGAGTCACCTCGGCCACATTAACATGCGCAGAAAGAGAGACAGAAAGAGAAGAAGGGAGGGAGCAAAGAGCAGAGTGAGACTAAAAAAAAAGCCAAAAAAAGACTGAAGGAAAATAGGAGAAACAAAGAGAGAGCGTGACTTTGACACGGCAGATTAAAGAAGAATAACAGGCGTGAAAAGTGTCACATCTAATAGGGACACGAGGCATCAAGCCTCCTCGGAGACGCTGCGCTGTCACACAGGAACAACTCTCTCCAAAAAAAGTGGCGTCTTCGCGGCGCTAATCAGAAGTGACGCTGGGAATACAGCTCCTCGCTTGTAATCTATTTGCAATGGCGATGCTAAGCTTCGCTTGCAGAAGATTTCATTCGCAGCACGGCCGGCTTCGTCTTTCTCAAACTGCTGTTTGGTTGAGCTAATGAGCTCGGCACGACGTGCGGCTCAGGACAACAGCGGAGGTTATCAGTGGCTCACAATAACATTCAATCTAGAGGGAGTGACATGACAGATCAACTGTTAATATCTGACGGGACATGCACCCAGGGAGCGTGGATTTCATTTCATTGTTGGCGGAGACAAACATAAAAAATCACGAGTAATGCCAGAGGGGGGCACGGGAAATGCTGGCAAAAGTCATTTTGTAGACTACTTTTTTTTATACAAATTTTTATAGAGGAAGGCATTGTTACTGTTTATTCTTCATTATTGATTTGAAAATAACCTATAAAAACACATTAAAAAGTCACTAGGTTTGTGTCACCGGACTAATCCGAGTGCTGCAGCAGCTTTACAAGAACATCAAGCTCAAATAAGTACAGTCAAATACTATTACATTTAACCACAGTCCTTTTTAGTCGCTAGGTAGTTAGCACACAGCGGAGCCAAAGAACAGTGATGCCATTCAGACTTGATGCTTTTTCATCTGATGTCTGAGACCTGACTGACGGCCGAGGAGGTCCCAGTATGAATACCCAACCTCTACTGAACAAACACTGATAAACAAAAAGCTCAACAAACTTACCTGAGACCCCATAGTGTCTGACTGTCCCTGCTGTGTTCCCAACACGGTTCTCTGCCTAATGACACCATGATGTTAACATTCCCATAAGCACTAAAGTCCTATCTTATGAAGATTTTATCTAAATGCCTGATTTAACTTTTATTTTTCAACTTACATGCCGTTTTGCTTTACTGAAAAGCAAACATATCTATAACCGTTGTTTTTTTCTTTATTGAGTGTAAAAGTAAAGAAACGTTTAACACAGCTGCAGTTTTCAGTGTTTAGTGTCGCTGCGTACTGCAGGTCTGGTCCACAGTACCAGTAATCACTCAGTGTCAGTGAAACTTCCGCCATACCTCGGGAACAGCGTAGGACTCGCTGCTGTGGATCACTCAGTGAAACTCCCGTCATAATGAAACAACAGACCCATGACTAAGTGGATCTGCTTCCTTCAGTCCCGTAGTGGAAACCACGCAACCCTCGGGCCCGGCATGGATGGAAGAGGTGTGCTTTGGCACAGTACAGTTCATGCATGAGCGCATGTGCGGCTATGCAACGTAGTCTCTCATGATCTGAAATGGCCCAATAAGATACAAGATGTAGACAGTGGGATAGTAAAACTAAACTTGAGAGCACCGGAAATGTTGGTATGAACTCTCATACGTCTACTGTAAGCGGGTCAACGCTCAACCAGGCCAGGCTGTAAACTGCAATGGATGGGCCAATGATGACGTAAATACCTGACAGTGAGACCTGTGTAATGAAACCACAGGCTGGTAAGAGTCAACACACTGTAAAAAGTGATGTGTAATGGTGCTACAGAAGCTGTTGGAGGATGTTGCCCATGCAGCAACAGGAGGACAAACACTTCTCCCATGTATGTTTGGCTGCACCTACACCATTTTGAGATCCTGGAGAACTGAAAGTGTACTGGAAAGAAGGCAAAATGGCCACTGCAATAGAGCGGCAGTGAAAACAAGGGAGGCCAAGGATGCTGGGAGAAGCAACAAGGAAACGCCGGAGTGTAAATGTACCACCGGGTAAACCATCCTTCCAGTCAAAAGGTGATTTGATATGCAACATATAGTGATCACTAATCCCTTGTCTGGACTTACAGCTTCAGCGCTGAGCGGTTTCGTGTTTAGAGCATCCCTCTAGTAATTCGGCTGGATACGCAGCGTGCTCTCATCACTGATACCATGTCATGTTTAGGCCTATGGAGCTCTCGCTATCTGACCAAACTGTTCCTCTGTAAGCAGCACAGCCAGCTACAGACGGAAACCCACCCGGGGGACAGTTAAGCAGAGCGCCGAGCGGCTCTCTGTGGAGACAAGTGTCGCTGTCCTGCAGAGGCTCGGCATGAATTTATTTTTTTCATTTTAACACGCATTAAAGATTCTTTCAAAGAACCGCTTTGGGAACATTTATGGAAGCACACACATTTGCTGTCTTGCTGCAGGGCCATAGATGAGACGACTGATGCCGCTCTCACAGGAGGCAGTTAGCTTAGCTTAGCATTAAGACTGGAAGAAGGGGAAACAGCTTGTCAGGCTTTCTATAAAGTCTGGGTAACGTATTCACATTTCAGTTATGAAGCTGACGTTGGTGTATATTCTTTTATTTAAAAAAGAAAAGTTCAGTGATAAGAGCTGGAATAATTCAACTTTAATTTATTATCATTTTTGAAAGCTTCTCAAATATAAAAATGTACCTTTCTCTGTTTCATATAATTGAAAATGTTATATTTTTGGCTTTGGGCAAAATACACAATTTGAGAAAATCATCTTCGACCCTGAATAAAATATTTATCAATTTTTTCACTTTTTATAACAACTAACTGATTAATTGAAAACATATATTTAACTGACTAATGAATTGAATTAAATGAAAGTTGCAACCTTGATAATGAAATGAAACTCATTAAATACAACCAAGTCGAACCAGCCATAGTGTTTCATCTGCAGTGCAGCCAACCATTACAAGCCACACTGACAAAATACCATTTACTTTGATGCTGTTGGACCGCAGCGATTAAGTGTAAGAGTATTAGTGTGTGTGTATGTGGGTGTTTGCATGTTTCATGGTTCCTCCACTGCCCACAGGTACCAAGCTGTCCAACTCAGCAGGCCTTTGTAAATACCATGGAGGGCCTCAGAGATGGCCAAGAGCCTATTAGTTGGACATGAAAGACAGAATATGTGAATCACTGGCAGCCGGCTTAAGGAGAGAAAGAGCACGACTGCATTTGAGCGGAGTGTCTGTGTGAACTCCAAACAATACTTTTGAATGACTACACATCTGTATGCCAGTTTGGCTCAGAGTTTGGGCAATTGTGGAACGAACCCTGAGCTGTAGAGTCACTCACAGGCAGCAATCGCACACAAACACACACACATACACAACTGCTGTGTGCATATACACTCACACCCACTGTGTAGCAAAGAGGCTCTCCACAGCGGCGTAATTAGGCCTGGTCACTGCAGAGACGTTGTAATGGATAACCCTGTCTGGAAAGGGCCGGGGGCAGCACGCATAATTGAGCATGCTGTATCAATGTACGTGTGTGTGTGTGTGTTTGTGTTTCACAAGGGGTGACTATTAAAAATATCAAACTTGGATTGCCAGGATGGCTCAGTGGTGGAGTTGGTGCCCCACGGTCGAGTCCTCACTGCAGCGGCCCCAAGTTCGAATCCGATCAGCGGCCCTTTCTGCAACGTTGTCCCGATCATTCTCTCTCAATAAAAGAAAAAAAAAAAATCGTCAACTTGCTGCTCTGCTTTATTTTGTCTCTACTTGCTGGATTGTGTGTGCAGCAGCACCTAATGAAAGTGGAGGTGTCCCTGTCAAGCATTTTACATTAAAGGAGTAAAATTTAACATATTTCGCCTTCTCTCATGATTTATATGAAAAAAAACCCTCTATGCTTATATAATACAAGCAGGTCCGGCAGCTTTTCAGAGCCATGTTTAAGGAAACGGCAACACAAGAGGCAGTAAAGCCACAACTTAAGCATCAACTTAAGAGTATAACACCACATAAAACGTGGAAGAATAGTGGGTTTTATACATTTCTGTTGTTCATGTGAACTTTGTTACATTTGTTTGTTACAGCTAGCGTTGTGAAAAATTCCAAAATGTGTTGAGCTCAGAGTCTAAAAGCAGTTCTGAATGGTTTGCAGAGGTAGGACCAATCATTGGTATCGGGTTCTGTAATTGATTACCAACCAAATTAATGCTAGCTCCCAAAATGCTGTGAGGCATGTTAGCCTAGCAGGGCATCCTTAATCTCTTAGTTATGTGCAATCTGAATGGTTTCCTGTTTTCCTCCTAAATTAGGCAGTGAAATACACAACTAAACAAATTATATTTTTTATATGTACAATCACAAAGGCACATATGTTTCCTTTTTATTGAAAAAACTTAGTCAAATGGAGGGAGGGAGGCCCGGGCTCATTGGTGGGCCTGACTTGCATTCATATCAGCCAGATGAAAGGCAGGGTGAGAAGCAAACACATTAAAGCAATCTTCAAAGTCAGTTTTCCCCTTACGCTTGAAGTCATGCTGATGATGTGATGGGTTGATTTCAAAGGGCCGTAACATTACTGCAAATAGAATAGCAGGATATACTCTCTTCTGAGCATGAAGTCCTCGAGAGGCAGTTGGTAGGTCAGGAGAGAGGGAGGAAGCTCAAACCACTGAAAGGGCCACGATGACCAATAATTTAAACTGCAGTGGAATTGGAGGGTCAGCACTACGCTTTCCAGACAATGCCTTGTGTTGGGGCATCGTTGTTAGTAACCACAGTATGAGCAAAGTGCAGAGTGGCAGCGGTTAGTTAGCCAGTTGCACTAAAACGCATGTGAAAACTTTAAGACATGAGGTTATGCAAAATTCTTATAACACGCATGTGCGGCCGGACCAGCTAGGTGCAACCATAGACTGTATTAAAGAAGTGGGCGAAGTCTTCACCCATTAGTTTGTGGACAACGATTTTGAAGCCTTGAGTTTGGCATTTTGGTCGTTGCCATCTTGTATTGTTTGCAACCAGTGAATGGAAGTGACCTTATTTGGACTGTGGAGGAGCGACAGGTGGCGCTAACGAACACAAACGGCAGAGCAGCACCCTGAGCAGCTACATTACTGGCTTCTGGTGTGAAGCTGTTAACAATATTAGCTTCTTAATTCAAGGTCAACTTGACAGCTGAGTGTAAACAATTCTTGGTTGCTTGGTAGTGACCTATCAATCACGAGGTAGCGACGTCCTGAAGCATACCCTGCTTTATGGTCTATTTTATTCCAAATGGACCATAATTTACAAAATAAACATCATGCTGCATTGGAGAAGACTTGAGACCATTAAATCATGTTTACAATGTTTAGAGAAGTGTGAATAAGGTTAATTTTATCATTGACTTGCAATGCAAATTGACTTCTTTTCACAACCAGATGAGTCGCCCCCCGATGGCCAGCAGAGAGAATGCAGGTTTAAGGCACTTCAGCGTTGGCTTCACTTTTCCGAACCAGTTTGCTGAGTTCAATACAGAGAGACACTTCATTCTCTGCTCAGAAAACCATTACGCCACAATATCTTTACATAGCAAATGCAGCTAAAAAGAAGATCTGAATTTTTAATTCAGCATATTTAATGTATCACATATACACAGGAAAATACAGCCATATTAATGGACTTTAAAAGCAATGCGTTAAAACTAATAAGGGATACAAATTGGACAGAAAAATGTCAGCATATACCAGGTTTAACAGTGTGTCATTCAATGCTGTCTGAAATCACCCACTAGTCACTATGTTGTTGAATATATAGTGACATGTTATAGTGCTGTCTGAATGCAAACTGGGATCTATTATAGCCTATATAGTGGATTCAAAGTATCCCACAATTCATCTTGTAAAATAGTGTACAACCGATGGTCACGAACCGAACATTATATACCATCATGCATTGCTCTGCAGGAAAAATGACAGACGTAAAGTAGAGAGATAAGACTGATTGAGGCAAATCAATCAAAAGAATAGATTCAGTGTGAGCAGAACATCATAACACAGACGGTCTCAAAAGCACTTTGAATTTATTTATTAATTTGGGAAAATACTTATTGCCGCCACATTGACAACAGGAGTGTATAGTCCTTTAGTTCTGACTTTTCAAAATAAAAGCCCTAAATATAAAGACACCTTTCTTAAGGTATATTATTAACTGAATATTATTAACTGAATCAGTTACAGTCAGTTTCACCTGTCTTTATAGCTACACACAACTCAAGCAACTTACAATGACCACAGTAGATCTCACCATCTAAATTCATAGCAATTTTTCAAAACAATGGTTCCTTGTTTACAGACAAGGGTAAATGTTGTATTATGAAATGACGGCTGTATCAGTACCGTGATGATAAATGCACAACAATGTGACTGACGAGTCAACCTTGTAAATGCATTGCTGCATCAAATGTGATTTTTAAAAAAGCATAGGCAGCTTTTTGCAGCATTTGCTTGATTTAAAAAAAGGAAACAAATAGGTTATAATTTGTAGGTGAAATTTGTGATCAATTTACATTCAGCCTCCCTCTGCAGCACTGAGGCATTGTGTGATGCCACACCAGGACTTGTGCTGAAACTACTCTGTATATAGCGCCATCCTGCAGACTGAAAACAGTTCTATTAGTCAAACAAATGCAGATAACCTCAGAACAGTAATGGGATGCTGAGTAGAAAAAAGAATAATCAATGTCAAAGTAACGATACTGCAGATGCAGTTGCATACATGGTCTGAAGAAGAGTCACAACACAAATCAGAGAGGCTCTCCGTGGAACAACGCTACTTCACTGACTTATGTGGCGGCCTGCTGGAGGCTGAGGACTTCTTTCAGGCTGTAAATGACTGATCCTGGACCGCGGACACATCACGTTCCCCTCTTCTGCCTGCCTCCTCCTCCCTCCTTCAGTGAGACTGCCAACAGATGAATACTGCCAAGTGCCTCCCCAGGAGAGGGATGTGTGTGTGTGTGTGTGTGTGTGTGTGTGTGTCTAAATCGGAGGGTCTGTGTGCATGTGTGTCTTTGATGGCAACGTTGGCAGTAATGTGTCTAATGGAAGATAAGCAACACTCTCTCAGACAAGTCTTCACAGCCAAGCACTTCCCCCAACATCATCATGCTGAGTGCAATAGAGGGAATACTCTCTCCCCCTCCATCTCTTCACACACACACCGCGCACACACACACACACACACACACACACACACACACACACACACACACACAACACACACACAGAAATAAACACACACAGGGAATGCGAGAGAGAAGGTTTGGATCATCTGTCTCAAAGCAGCCTTTATCATCTCTCTCACAAAGTTTGCAGTCTCACTCACACACACACACACACACACACACACACGCACAGAGAGAGAGAGAGAGAGAGAGAGAGAGAGAGAGAGAGAGAGAGAGAGACACCCGGTGGGTTTGATGATGAGTTCCGGAGATGAGTTTTAGTCACAGAGGGACACCTCAGAGAAAGTGTAGCTTTGGATCGCCATGCTCAAAGCTGCCCGCAATCATTTCTCCTCTAAAGTACGCCTGCCCCCCCCCCCCCCCCCCCCCCCCCTCCACCAACCACACACACACGCACACACACTCGCACAAACACAACAGTGAAGTACTTCACATGAGAGTGAAGGATGAGCACAGCAGCAGCTACTTATAGAGAAAGACAGGGAGAGTCCTTGACTGCCGGCTGACCCCGCAGCTTGTTTGTGGTGATTTTGAAGAGTGTTCTGATGGAATGGGAAGAGAGCGGAGATGATTCAGAGTTCCTTTTACACACAATGCAGTGAGCGGTGGCAGGAAGGAGGAATAATAGAGGACACAGAAGGTGCGAGTGCAATGAGTACCTGAAGTGCTGTTGTTTCTTCTGACCGTTAGACTGATAAATCGGCTGGTTGGAACAGATACAGCCAGTCAGTGTTGTCCCCTTCTTTCCACTTACCACGGCTATAGTACGACTGTAAGCCGGAGTGAAGTTCATGCTCCAGGCATATTCCATTAATTCTTTTACATTGTTCTCCTATTCTCTGTTCCCTATCGCTCTGCAGAGCTGTTATACTGTCAAAACGGATGTCTCATCTGAGCTGTAAACCATTTTCTACCTTATTAAAAAAATAAATTCTGAGGTGCCACTGAATCCTTGAATTCTTAAATAAGAAATGTATGATGACAATTCAGCCTCAACGGCCAACATCTCAGGAGTTTTTGTTGTAGCCAGCAGACATCCAGATAATGGATATCCAGGCCAAATCTTCAGTGCAGTGGTCATTGTTTTTTCGGGTTTCTGGTGTACAAAATTCTGCATTAACAACACTTAGGAATAAAATAACCATTTGAATCCAAGTCAGTTTCCCCCCCCAATATTCAAAAACGTTCTATATGATTCTCACTGTCGTGTGGCGATCCTTGAAATATAACCACTATCATGAAGTAGATATAACCTCATTCACCCCTATTGAATTACATCAGTGAATGGTGGAGAGCAGCAAAATCAACAGCCATTAATATGAAAATGTCATGGATTATTACACCGAGTACACTTTGCTCATGGAAAGGACACGCAGACAAAGCCCGGAGACGTGTCCAAGATTTATTTTTATGTCCTGAGACAGCTGTGCGGAGGGAAGGTGCATTGTGCGGAGATATCGGGCAGCTACAGTAATAATTCCTCTCCCGTCTGTAGTTAATCCAAGGATGCCCTGCAGCACTTGTCTTCTCTGTGAGGAGTATATACCGAGGTCAGGACCTTAAATGCACTGGCTATACCTACCGCCGAGCGCCGACAAGCTTTAAAACTGTCAGCCTGTCCCCGTCTCCTCGACTCCCTCACCCATCCTTCCTGTTTGGCCTTTGTGCCTCAATTTTGGACACCGACATTTTCTGCTTGTATATTGCTTCCAAAGATTGCTCATCGGTCTCCGTGGTTATCTGACAAACGTGGCCCTGATAAAACATAACATTGGCCTCTACTTTGACATGTTCAACTTGTGTGACCAGCAATCTAAATCCTAAATATATTTAAATTACAATTTAAACACAAACACAGTAAAGCATAGATATTGGTTCCCAATCAGCTGTTTGTTCTCAATAGTTTGATCTGTGACTTCTCTGATTCTGATCAGAATAACTCACTGATTCTGAATTGAAATAAATTTAAACACTCGTCTGATTTCTAGCCTGCTCTTTAATTCACTCTGAGAGCGACACCACGGCGAGCTCCATGACGGCGAGTCCGACTGCGACGGAGTTGGTACATGGACATAAATGCAGCTGTTTCACACACACCGGCCCGGAGCTCGCAGTAATGCACCAGTGCGATGGGGCATTTGTGTTTGTGTGTCCAGCTGAGTCGCCGGGCGTCGTTGGGCTGACGCTTCAGTACGGTTGGTACCCGTTGTGTGTGTGGTCGAGAGGCAGAGAGGGGGGGAGGGAATATCAAATGAATGTTACAGCTGTGATTGTAGCAGTACAGTGTAAGGTGACCACCCCGACATATAGCATCACATACCATACACTCTGGTGAAAGGTCAGGAAGGTATGAAGAAGCAGACACTGCCTAAGCCTAACGCAGATAAGAAAACTGCGGTTTGTCATAACACTTCTTCTTCTTCTCCTCAGTTCTGTGAAGGTGTCTGGAACACCACTATCATGTCTACACACCGCCGTCAGAAGTGAAGTGCGAGTGAGTGGGAGGAGCAGACGGGGACATTTGGTGTCTAATTCTGCAGGAGACTTGAGTAAACCCCACAAGCTGCTGCTGAATGTTTGCCAGTGATACTGCATTGGCCACTGTTAAATCTTTAATAGTCTAAGAGTGATGTCATTGCCTCACTGCTCCACTTTGCTTTGAGGGGAAGTGGACCTATTTTCCCCTCACTACATTTATTATTAACACACACATTGTGGGGGGGAAAGGTCATTTAAAGACGGGATTGTAAAGGAGGCTTAACCATGGCGGGCGGTGATTGCATCTGTGCCGGTCAGACCTGGTTTTATCCTCATACATCCATTGAGTATATTTCTAGTTGCAGTCATGCCTGAAACCTTTCAAGGTGGTGCAGCAGCCGTAAAGGATTCTGCCTTCGCTGAAAGGTAAATGATTCACCTGTGGAATTGGAGAGAATGGTTCAAATCCAATCTAATAATGGTTGTCAGATTGGGGCTTGTTCCTCTGGTGATGGAGGTCAAAACGGGGTGAAGATGTAAGACCGGCTGAAAGTGAAGCCTCACAGGCATGGATACCTCATCCTCCTCCTTTTTTTTCTTTTTTTTTGCTCCAGCCAGTTGAGAAAAAAATATATTTTTTTATTTTTAAAAAGGGGAAATTTGGGGGGAAAATAAACTATTAACTCTGCTTCTGCCAGATAAAAGACAAGCTGGTGGCTAACAGGCTACCATCCTGCAGGAACACATGGAAGCAACTGGAAATCAACTAAATAAAATCTGGTATCATCGGACTGGAACCGCCAACTCAATAACTGTCTGTTAGCGTTGCTGCTTTTGTCTCATTACAATCCTTTTTCCTTTGTTAAGTTTGAGCATCTCATTGGCCCAACGGCTCATTTACCCATCACTGATTAATTAAGGCAATTGATTGGCTGGAACAATCGCCTCGCTGGATAACCATGCCCCAATTAGGAGTTAATTGAAAAGCACCAATGACTAAAGCACAGTCTCAGCAAATGTAGACTGGAACATTATGAAAATCGAGCAAAGCTCAAGATTTCTAAAGTGTTTTTCTTTCATTTGTGTCTCGTCCTTTCATTTTTCCACACGTTTTCCAGCTGCTGGAGGGCCAGTGGAGGAAAAGGAGGATGAATTATGACAACGGGGCTCAGAAACCACCTTTAGCCAAATATAAGCCAAATTTGCATATTCCCAGAAAAACAAATTAAGGTGTTTTCACCGGTTAAGTGATAGTATAATTTAAATATAGTAAGTAAAGCATGTTTCATATTTTTTTTCGCAAAATAAAGTGATTCAGGTGGCTTTATCCTCCTGAATATATCACCCTCCACACCTGCAATGTATCCGACAATCCTATTAAGACTTATACTTCAGTATCGCGCACAGTGTTCTGAATGTTTTGCTAATTGCTACTTTGCAGGGCCACTTCATATTTCAATTAGGTATTACAGTACATGGATATGCCCTCCTCCTTTCTTTCATTCCACCCTCGGGACAAAACAAAAACAAGTGCATCTGCACACACTCATTTCCATAACAATCCAACACACCCACATCTTACCACAAGCCTATTTATTCAGCTTGAGTTGACTCTTGGGTGTTACGGATGCGTCAACCTGCCGTGACATATTACTGATACTGCTCTGAATGTCAAGAAAAGGAGAAATACTAAATATTCTGAGAGAAATCCTTTAACGTCACATCAGTCATGCTCGTGTGGATAAACCTGGCTGCTGCATGACGGGTTAGCCATGAGACAAAAACGTCAAATGGGTGGATGGTGATGTAATGATGAGAATAAGATCAGGATGGACACTGTTAAAGCAACAGAAAGAAGCATCCCAGTGGGACTCCTGTGCGTGGCCACGGCTGTCAGAACATCTAAGCGGAGTTTTCAAGTCACAAGGAGCTGCCACTCACGACAAACCGTTCAACACTTTAAGATCTCTGCTAGGTACGACCTCCAGACAGGAGATCACATGCGACAGCTGCGAGAGGGGCGACATGCAGGAAACGGCAAAGATGACGAGAGCCTGATTGAACACCGGGAACATCAGCAAACTGAAACTGGTCAGAGACTCGAGGGAAGGACTAGAACAATCTACCAGGAGGCAGTGGATAGAAACCATCTTTAAACGGGGACGACCACCCCATCTCACATATGAGCAGGTCACCTGATGACAACTGTGTCATTGTCATGACAACGGAAGACACCATCCAGTGTTGAAGACAGCTTTTTGTTATACTATAGTGTCTGCTGCTGGAAAATGAAGCCATTCTGAAGTGGCTTAAACTTGCATTCTCTCTACTGGCCAGCAGGGGAGCGGAAGATTAGATCAGATTAGAAGAGCAGAATATATAGACTACAAGAAAACGATTTGACTTCTCTCTTGATTTGTCAGCCCATTAAACATTATAAACATGAATGTCAGTCACTCGTTTCAAGTCTTCTTCAATACAGCATGATATTAATTTATTAAATCCACGGTAACAACATCCACAATTTACACACAGTCTACTGGATGAACACGTCAGAAATCAGAATGTGTCCAATTCTGGGTCATGGGAGGAGAGAGGAGGCGAGGAAGCATAAGTGAGCATAATAAAAAGTACCCCATGACGTGTGGTTGGAAGCTCGGGATGAAAAATGAGTGAGTGAAGCTCGAGTTCAAGGATTAATTTGACCCTTTGGGAAATACACTTTTTCTCAGTTTTTTTCCCAAAAGTTGGATGAGAAGGTCAATGCCAATCATATTTATCCATTAAAAATTAAGCTAGCGCCAGAAGATGTTTAGAATGGTAGACAGGGAGGTCCCTTACTCATACAATAACATGAGTATCGGGGCTGACCCGGGTATATTTTAATAGATCGGTATCAGCTAAAATAAAGCTGATGCTGCTTTCTTTACTGAAGTGTTTTGTTGGTGTTGCAACAGGCGATCTATCTATCTATCTATCTATCTATCTATCTATCTATCTATCTATCTATCTATCTATCTATCTATCTATCTATCTATCTATCTATCTATCTATCTATCTTATTGCAGTGTGTCAGATACTCTCTTCTCAATGACGCTTACAAAATCAACTCACACTTCTCAAGTTTCAACTGGTCACTCTTCCAGATGCAGACAAGGTAATTGTATTTGTACAAATCCATGTCTCAGTTTCTGTTTCTTTGAGATAGCATGTCATTCAGGAGGATTTTTAGAGGCAACCTTTGCATCGTGCAGCTTCGTGTGTGGGATGACATGGTGTTTGAGATGGCTTGGGTCCCAGGTAAAGCTGCAGGGAAGCATCTGATAATACAGAGAGTAAGAAAAGTTGCCAACGGATCTAAGACTGAAGGGCGTTGAGGAACCCACACTTGCTGGCCATCACATCCGCCACCTCCTTACTTTACTTTTCAACCCACGCAGACATCACACACGTCTGCCAAGCCGGCAGCGTGACACCTGTGGAGATGGCCAGACAGAGCCAAAGTTACTGAAACAAGCCGTGACACTGTGTGTGTGTGTGTGTGTGTGTGTGTGTGTTGTTTGAGCCTGTATGACGTAACAAAGTGTAAACACTGGAGGCCATTTAGGGATGATCCTGGTGAGAGAGAAAGAAGCAGATCTGAGGGACGGTGGCTCAGCGTAGGTTTCAACGGTAAACTAAAAGAGAATATTAACTTTCATCTGTCAGCTGACATCACCTCTGCTCCATCTGGATGAATCACCCCGCTGATTTTTTTTTTTTTTTTTGGGGGGGGGGGGGGGGGGGGGGCACTGGTGAAGAGCTGCAGCTTTCACAGAAAACAAAATCCTGTCAGTCACGAGCTGGCTCACCATTTACATCAAAAGACCACGTTAACGACCCGGAACTGCTAATGGTCTGAACACGCTCATTTAAATAACACCGCAAACCCTGTCTGTATAACATGGAGACATGCACTGAGACACTCATTGGACAGATAAACTCTCTCATTCAATACCTGGCTCATTGGGCACGCGCGCACATGCACGCACACAATCAACGAAAACACTCATTTGCATTAGTTGGCATATGATCAGTAGGAGTCTCTCAGCCTTTGTTTAATTCCTCCTGTGCACGCGGGAGCACAGAGATCACCTCCGCCGTCCTTCTGAAGTCGCCTCATAATAAAGGAAAGGAATGGATGAGGACCCTGAAGCGGATCACCTACCGTTCCCGGAGATGTGGTTCTCCACCTCGCCGTGTCCAGCTTGCCTCGTGGAGACACTAAGTTGCATGTAGAGTCCCATGTAGTGTAAACTCCCCAGCAGCACTCTGAACGCTCCCATGTCTCTTCTGGTGTATCTGCGCTCCTTTCCCCTCTCATGCACGTCGGAAAAAAAATATTTTTCTGTTTGTTTTTTTTTGGGGGGGGGGGTTGTTTGTTTGTTTGTTTGTTTTTAATCCGGGTGACTTGTTCTGGCGTGGAAGGGAGTGAGACACCTGTGAAGGATGGAGAGAGGAAGAAGACGCTGCAGCCTCTCTGTGTGCCAGCAGCCTGACTGAAGCTCTGCCTCCGTTCACTCGGCTCTACATGCGGCGGCGGAGGGACTTCTCCCAAATGGGAGGTGGCGCGGCTTGCGGATGGGAACATCACATACACATCACAACCTTCAGCAACCATAAACTTCAGGACGTTCTAAAATATTGTTTTATTTTTAATAGATTATTATTATTATTATTATTATTATTATTATTATTATTATTATTATTATTATTATTTGTAGTAGGCTATGTTTTTAACCAAGACACAGATGCAGGAAACTGACTCTCAAAAGGCTGTCTCCTTTATTAAATGTCTTTGTCTATACTTTTGTATCACATCATGATTTTAACACCAGTTATTTTATTTGAATAAAATAAATACTTTCATATTTTACCCATATTTGAAATCATAGAGCATCATCCAAAAGTACACATGACTTTACATTTACTTGACATGTTTTGTTTTTAATTCTGAAGTTACTGCATCTGGCTCGACCGTCTTCGGGTGTGAAGCTGTTAACAAGTAGTGGTAGCCATGGTAGCAACCTGTCAATCACAAGGTAGCCACGCCCAAAAACGTACCCTGCTTTATGGTCTCTATGTCATGTTTAAAAAAGGGAAAGGGAAAATAATAAATAACTAGACATGCAGGCAGTATGAACAATATAAACATTATGAACAAACAAACAACATAAAGAGTATCCATCATACAGGATGTACAGATGGAAGGAGCTCAATAGTGTGCAGTCTGTTGTCAGTTCGTGTGTATGTGGTCGGAGAGCAGAGTTGGTTATACAGTCAATACCGCTCCTTCAGACACCTCGGGTGGCCGAGTCTGTCACTGAAGGAGCCCTCCAGGGGTCTGCTGGAGTCCTGCAGGGGGTGGGCACCATTCTCCATCAGAGATGACAGCCTGGCCCTCATTCTCCTCTCTCCCACCACCTCCACTGAGTCAACGGGGCATCCCAGGACTGAGCTGGCCTTCCTTATCAGTCTGGGACCATCATTTACTAAATGAACCTCATGCTGTTTTGAAGAAGACTTGAAACTGATTGAGACCATAAACTCACGTTTACAATGTTTATGTGAGTAGGGTCATTTTTCATAGACTTGAAATCAGACTTCTTTTTGCAACCAGAGGAGTCGCCCCCTGATGACCAGCACAGAAATTGCAAGTTAAAGCCAATGGGGCGTTGGATTCAGTTTTCATTTCTTGGTGATACTGGTTTCTAAAGAACAACGTAGGAAGACTACTGTGCTCTTAAAAATGGAAGGTCTGGTTTCATTTGGGAGCTATGAGGAAGTGCCCTGAAATCATAGATGTCCATTCAAAGTTAAGCGTTTGCTCCACAGAGCTATTAAGGTGGCCCGGTTACTGTAACAAACCTCATCCCTCGGTCTAGACTTGCAGTCGGTGTTTGCCTACAAGACTCAAGTCAGGGACTCAGATGCTGCTGCTTCAGCTGCGTTGCTGTCCATGGTGCTGAAATGCAGCCTCAGTGTAGGACATACAGTATACTGAACATAGACATAACGTTTTCCATTGACAAGCTGCATTTTAATACGGGCTATGGGACATTATGGAACAGGATGTAGCTGCTTGTATAATCTTCATTGACACGGGGTGTGTCCCATCTATTTCCAGCACACCACTCAGAGAAAGCCTTCTTATTACCTTTACTAATTGGATTTCAATTTCAATTACATTTTATAACATTTCTCAACCCGTGGTCTTGGGACTATTAATAGACACATAAATAGCTTCTCCGTGATTTTCTATATATCTGAGATTGTCGTCTTTCATGTAAGTAAATGGGGTTTTATACAATATGTTGGCGGCATTTTCTTTTTAATTTTACACCTTATCATTCAGGTCAATTCATATTATGATTGTATGTTACGGAGCAAAATAAAGATGTGTGATTTATAATATATATGTTTGTGTGGGTAGGATTGACGGATGATTACATTTTTTTTTATCATGGTCTCTGAGGAAATCTGATGTAACAAGTTCCTTTTTAATCATTTAATTTGTGTCTGTAATGATCAAGACCCAAGCAAACCATGTGCATCTCCATCTAGCTTCAGATCAGCGTTTTGTTTTTTTGCCAAACACAATATTGCACCCTCCATCAAAAAATGGAATTTCTGCCTAATCTGTCTACAGTACAGCCTTATGAAACCTGTTCTGAAGAAAACCCTTCTGAGATAGCAGCCAGCCTTTTCCCAGTGTCCTAATATTTCTTGAGGGCCTCCTGTCCATTAAGGACATTCTTTTTAGCTGTTCTCCCTTTTTAAAGCATGTAAGAGACATCTTTGGCCCTTCACATACATACGGCACTGAGCTTCATCATTTTTGCTCAGCCTGCCTGATCCCATAAAATCTTTTGATAGAGGCACGTTTCACCTCACTGAGTCTCTGCTTCAAACCCGATACTCAACCAAGCAACTTTCCTTCTTACAGAGACAGGGATCTCACCGTCACCCACATCTGAATGCCAACACTGAATGGATTAACTGACTCCTATTAACCTCTTTCATAAAAGCTATCACGCCAGACGTTCATGTGCTTTGTTCAGTCCACGACACGGCCTTCCATTTAAAGATGACTACATACTTTCCCTACAACTTTTCATAATACAGCACACAGAGAAACGACACAAAAGGTGGGAAATGAAAGAACATACTTGATATTTCGTTTCTGTTGCGACCCCCGATGTCTTCATGATGATCACCAACTGATGGTCAGTTTACCTCTGGGGTGCCATTAGGACCCATTTGCTGGAGAGTGTGCCTTAGTAATATTTTGCTATGGCCCAATAAAACCATCATGGGAAATGAATGTGTTTTTGCAGTGTCCAATAACGCGTAGGGGAGTAAGAGTGGCCAATTTGGTGGAGATAACTTATCCGGCAGCCGAGCGGAGGCGCTGCGCTGACCACGGCTGCAGCCTGACAGACGGACTACGGCGGCAATTAACTGCTTTGTTTTGAGCCCATGAGTTTGAGTGATGACAGCTGTATGTGTGTGTGAACTTGTATAACTGTATGGCTGCGAGGCGGGTTGATGATGCTGAGGGACGAGGGGGAATCTTAATGAGTTTCAGCTCCAAACACCGCGACTGTACGAGCAGGTTGAAGATGTCAGCTGGTCTGCTTTAACACGCTGACTTGACCTTCCTGAGCCTTTTCACACTTTTTTTTTTGTGTTGCTTTCCTGCTCAGCTTACCTCACTTTCACCGAGGGCATTGTTCATAGCAGAACAATTTCAGACCCAAATCATTAAATTGCTATGGAACAGGCTCGCAGCAATCAGAAACCTACGGTTTTAATTATGTTGACCTTTTCTATGCTTTTAACTGCTTCAGCTTCTGGACTGCCTGCGTACGCCGAAGCTTTAAGCTGCTGTTTTTAACACCCTTTAACCATCCCTGTTCTAACTCTCAATAACAGCATACCTTCTCCTCTCAGTCCCTGCTAAAAAGAGAGGAGCCCAAAAGCACAGCGGTGCACAGTGTTTGCACTCAGTCATTCGGAAAATATAATTATTCTCCTTCCCCTCGGCTGTGAAATTGCTGTACAACCGCTGTTAAACACGGCGCAGTCATAATCACTGATAAGAGATGCATGGGGCCGGGTCTCCTCTGCCAATACAATATGCAAAACGACGCCCCGCCGTTCTACCCATCTTGTTACCGAGCAATACTGGAGTTCCTAAAGACACTTAGGGAAGGCAATAGATGTGACAGCTGTCGGTGAGTGGCCCCCGTTCCTTCCCGACACGGCTGCTTCCTGCCAGGATCATGGTCAGGCATCCAGAGAGGGAGCGGTACACTAAATGAGTGATTGATAATACAGAAATATACTAGAGACTTAACACTGATAGGAAAAGATGGTGTGTCGAGATCTGTCTGCTCATGAAAGGTGTTCATGTTAGCTTTTAGATGTAAATACTGGAAAATACAGTCACAGAAGCAAGACTTCTATTACAATGTGTGGTTTGTTGCAAAAAATCAACTACAATACCTCATCAAATTGAGCAATCAAAGTCCTCAAACCACAATCATGGCCTTTAAATACACCCACACTCTGGACATTAGCAATGCTAGTGTATACCATGGATGCATGAAGAGAAGTGGATGCAGCGTTGGATGCAGTGCCGTGTTCATTCCTAATTTGCTCATTAGAGCCCAAAGTGAGATTTTCTAGGATAAAATCACAAGGATCTTCAGCATCTATGAGCCAACAGTATAAGCATATTAACTTTCCCATGAACCTCCCAGCCCTCGGTCCATTCTCGTTCATGTTCACAAGAACAGAGGAAGGAAAATAACTTGGTTTGTAGGAGCAAATGTTTTAAATGAGGGCCATTCAAGTGTTTGTACTGGGAAGATTTACTTCAGAAAGAATTATCCACTGATTTACAGTCTGTTTCCCAATGTCAGTCTATGGGGAAAAGTATTTTCGAGCCCAATGGCACTACATGACAGACCTGGAAGCTGGAATTCCATCGTATGTCAAATGGGCTTCAAAGCCTGTGTGCTTGGATAGAGAGACTCCCCATCTGGGGTTCCCCATGAGACCATATTTCAGAAAACATATGTATCATAATCAACAGCGAGATATATATTATTTATTTTGATCCCATTGGAATTGTTTCATGAATCACACATACTATGTTTGTCAATTTAAAAGATACATATGAAGAAAATAAAGTCTCATTTTCTTGTGTAACCTTTGAAGGAGATAATTATTAATTACACAGATGAGACACTGATGTTCAACTATTCCCTAAGGGCCATTCCAGACGTACAGTATATTTAACCGGTGATATTGGAAACATTAAAAACTAAGCCTTTAACTTTATCAGGTCAAAATGTTACTATTTATTGGAATATAAAATATAGATGGTAGCGTCCAGGCCAAGCAAACAGCTTCTATCTGATGTGCTGCACCAGCAGCTGCTTACGTACGATAGCAGGGGAAGAAGAGTCTTATCTTGATGTTCACGCTGGCTGAATTCTGTTGGAAACAAATCATCTAACAAGTTTTTTTCCTCCCAATGTACAATTTCCATGACACTACTGTAGACTATGGAAATGACCCACGATTCATATCAGACTAAAAATAGTGGGTCGGTGAGTTAAAGTGGGTCAGCTGTTCACTCTGGCACACATTCACAAGCAAATGGCTGTTTATTTGCTCCTAAACAGGAAGGCAGCAGCGATCCTATGACGTGTGGTGTGCAGACAGGGAGAATAATACAGTAGGCGTGTGTGTACACAGCTCCACCATAATACTCCTCCACACTGATGTGTGTGAGCGCCGTCACAAAGAGGAACAGCAGTGGGCTGAGAGCTCCGGGAGGCTGCTGAGATCCAGCAGTGGGTGGCTTCAGACGAATGAAGGAGAAGCCGAGGATTCTCTCTCTCTCCGTCTCTCAGGAAGCTGCAGATATAGGTTTGTCGTCTCCATCTGTGCTTCTGCGCAACAGTAACCAAGCGGAGGCATGATGAGATTCATGTACACAGACGGTTATCAACGAGCGGTGCCAATCTCGCTCACTTAACCGTGACATTGATCAAACAAACCAAACACACAGTCGGAGATTTTATAACCAAATGTTTTATCATAAAATATTTTACACGTCAATCCAAAACCAAACGAAACAAGGTTGCGTGGTAGAGAAGACGGATGTTAAGTCTCTCCGTAATTATTCCTCAAGCGTTCGACCCCGCTGGACAGAAAACTAACAGCATCACGTTGGCTGTGCATTTCGGTCCTGCAGTAATCCGTTCTCCAAAGACAACTGCTGTGTCCACAGAAAGCGGCGTTACGTGCACAGCAATCATTACAACCAATTACCTACTGCCACATAAACATCGTGCTGATGAGATCAATTCGATCTAATTAAATTATAAATGATGTATAAATGCATATTTCCGATAATTTGAGGTTCCTTTTCATTTTCTCTCTCTCCATATTGGAAACCAAAGATGCAGACGTGACAAACCAGGTTATTTGGAAAGATTTAATTTCTTTGAACTGTGACAATTAGTCGAGTTTATCTTTTAGCAGACTAGTAATGCCGGTATATTGCTGCGCATGTAAACAAACTCATGTAAAAACACTTCAGTTGTTAGACTGGTTCACGTTCAACATCCGTCCCGGATCCCACCAGCAGGGTTTCAATGTTCTCAAGTAAGAATGTTGTTTAAGTGTGTGTGAGTGTGTGAGTGTGTGTGCATGAGAGAGTGATATTAGAAGTTGTCTACAAGGTCCATGATCCTCTTCCTCTCAGCCTCTTTGAACTCGTCACTCTTCCCATCTCCGATGCTCTCAGCGTACTCTGCACAAAGACAAAGAAGAGTCAGGATTAGTTGACTCGACAGCTCGGGCGTGGTCGTTTGACGTCACTGAGAACGGCACTGGAGCCAAATAATGTGTGGGTTCACATTTTCTTTTTTGGCTTCAAGATTGCTACGATCGGCAAAAGTCAGGAGAAAAATGTGAATGCCTTTATGATCTTGCACCCTTCCTGAGAGCAAAGAAAGATGTAGAAACACAGAAAAACTTCAACAGCAGCTGAACATGGAGCAGAATATTTGCGCACAAAAATTCACTCAGCTTATTAAAAATCCTGATCCAAATGTTTTCTTACATTCCCTTGTTGCTCAGTTGTAAACGTGGACAACGACCTCTCGTTCCCTCTTATAAAACTAAACCCTTCGAAAGAAGAACTCAAGAGGTGTTCAGGGAACTCAGTAGACCTCGCTTGTGAATAACGGCACAATGAAGCTACTCTTTGTATTATAAGGACAAAAGCGGAGAGACGCGCTGCATTAAAGAACTACCATTATTGAACTGCCTTTTGTTGGAGCCCCGACAGCCTCAAGTCTGTCCATCACTTAGCAACAAAAGGTTATCACAGGACCTTTTCTTTAAAAGAATGCTTATACATCATGAAAGGGCCCGGGACAGCATCTGTGTCGAAATCCACCCCACGTCCTCTGGCTGCCAGCATTAACCACTCCAGGTGTACCGCGCCGTACTCCTACTTAATTGTGTGCTCCTGAACGTTCTGTTTTCTTCATCTCGTGCGTCTGCCTCCCACACGAGGCCTCCGAGACCGTCTAGCGGTCGATTTGTGAGTCTAATGTGCAGGAAGAGAAAGCTGCAGCTGCCGCAGCCCCAGAGGAGTCCAGGCGCTCGCCGTGTCTCTCAGCCAGCCAGCCTCCGAGGTGGGGATTACACAGTAAACCCAGGGATGTGGAGACGGAAAGATTAAAAAGACTGCTTTTCTCTGAGAGACACTGCAGAGAGGAGAGAATGAAGGGGTCTTTCCCTGACAAGAGCCTGGAGGGTTTAGGAGGACGAAACATGGCTGTCAAAGACACTGAGGCTTGTTTTCTGTGGTAATATATAAAAAATGGTGACAGATTTAACGGGACAGAGGTTTTTTTGGAAGAACATAACCAGTCTATATGGGTGCTGATGGGAAGAACACAAACATACGTTTGTTTGGATAAAACTGTTTTTAATAATGAGGGTCTCACACTCTTGCATACACACTGCTCAAAATCTTAGCTTTGGGAAGTACTGAGTACACAAGATTATGATCATACTTCGTATCTCACTGTGTGAGAGTTTGGATTTTGGATTTTCATGGGGGAAAAAAAAAGCTTTTTTTCAGGAAAAAAATTCAAGGTAACACGGGTGAGTAATTCATATACAAATAGTAATTTCTGGAGGGATGTATTATTCAAAGAATCAGAAGTAAAAGTACTGGTTCTGCAGACACATTTTTTACCCTGTACCTGATATGCTGCAATATAATATGTGACCTCAAGGTTCAAGAAGCCTTTTACAGTTGTAGCTAGTTTGAACTCATAGTCGCAGTTCTGTCATTAAGTTTCGAAGTTCTTCAAAGGTTAACAGGATTAATCAGAGATGATTAATGGGGAATATAAAACAAAGTCTTTGGACTCTGAAACATGTTGCAACCAACTAATATAAAGTACCTCTGAAACGGCAAGGGGCCACAACAAGACGCTGTTTTTTTATGAAAGGTCACAGATCGGGTTAGCAACCATTCAGAATGTATTGTATTCATGTTTTTATGTAAAAAGTGGATCTGAAACAGCATTTTAAGAGTTTCTATCTTGCATACTGTGACATATTTCTGAGTGAAAGAGGATAGGCAGACGGGACGTAAGAGATCAGCTCTGTGCAGTCATGTAGACTGATTGATGGATGGATGTCATGATATTATTGATTAACACAGATTGGTATTAGCTGGGGTAAGCACATGTCATATTTTGTTTTCCAGGAAAAGTAAAACATCTGATTCTGATATAAAATACAAAAAAAAATGTATTGGTAATTGTTTCCACATATATTATTAAATAGGTGCTTAATATGACTGGAGACGGCAATGGCCATCAAACTGATGCAGTTCAATAAAAAATTGAATAATTCTCTCATGTGGAATAGATGTATAAAATCACATGAAATGGAAATGTTCAAATTCTTAATGAGTACAGTACTTGACTTAATGTACTTAGTTGCTCTCCACCACAGCACAACAGAGGAGTAAAGACATAAATAGGTATGTGTTAAAGACGGGAGCGGCGCCGGGTGTCAGCAGAGTCGGGACAGGACAGTACGTGAACAGTTTTCTTGAGTTTCCAGTTCAGGTCAAAAGACACAGTGTGACAGTCCTCCACTCTGGAGTACTGAGGTCACTCCATCATTGTGTATTCTGGGGAGTGCTGGGCTAAGAAAGACCATAAAGTTGTTTAAAAAAAAGTGCACGGCTAGACCACCATCTGGAGCTGTGGGGGGTTCTGGGAGATATGCCGCAGCCTTGAATGGCAGCAACAGGGATTTGAATTTGATCCACAGAGATGTGGGTTGTTACCGAGGTAAAATAGCAGGTGAGGGCACACGGGGAGAGTGACTCATTGAAAACATGAAAACCTACATCCTCTTTCATTGCCAGCCCGTCATTGTGCTGCTGTGTGTGTGCCTCCACGTCTATAAATGGCCGTGCAGTCAGCCACACAGACAGAAAGGTCAGAGATTTGGTGACTCTTCAACTCTCTGCAGAACCCTTTCTTTGGCATGCTGGTACTCTCTCCTCCTGTCACCACGGCAACGCGGCAGAGGACAATACAGTTCTGAGCATCGCCATTACTCAGGTCAATGACTTGGACTGATCTGCCATGAGTATGAGGAGAATCATTTCCAGGAGGCGTCTGTGCAGCAGCAGGCGAGGATAGGGACACACTGCAGGACTTGTACTGGGATTCTCTCATTCTTTTCATTTCCTCTCCTTTGTTAAACATGCATGTTAGATTCAATAAATGTTAGCCATTCATAGTAGATGCAATGGTATAAGTAGGCTGTAAATATCAGAACAATAAGAACATCCAGGCTCTCTCATGTGGCTCAAAAGTGAGCGGCAGATTCACTTGAATTAAAGACGATGGAATAAATTGTCCAAAGTGATTTGGTGACCCAAATAAAAACCTCGACCCTGACCCAGTCTTTGGGAACGACTGATGAACAAAAAATACTTGTATGCCCTATTTTTCAGGGTGCGAGCCGGCAGATAAACATTCTTTCTTGTATAATTATCGGTCCACAGTGAAGTTACTGTAAATGGATTAAAGTGCTGAAAAGTCAATCATCTTTGTTTTGATTTGATTTGTCAGTGAGGTTTGGGACTAATTTACCACCATCATCATCGTCATCACAGCGTGCAGGTTATGGTTACTTAGTAACTGCAAGCATGATGTGATGCATCCTCCCAAGCACCTTGGAGAAAAGGAGAAAAGTGGCACAATTGGCTTTCTTTTTTAGAAACTAAAAAAAAAAAATATATATTAAATATTGCAAACAGCTCTAAAATATGACCACCAAAAGCGCACCTTGAAAACAAATGTACCAGCTTAATTCGTATAGCTACGTTGGGTGGTATGTTTTCAAGCTGCACGTGTCAACTAATTTAAGGGCCGTGCTATAACATTGGATAATGTGTTACTTCTTTACTATAACTTTTGAGCTTTGGAGGGTAGTTCTTAGTTCCGGGTTGGGCCGATGCCACTACATATGCTCAGATGGCCTGATCTGTGTTCATACCAAGGGGCAACATCCATGTTATTAAACGTGAAGTGCCTTAAACTTGAGGAAACAGGGGGCGACTCCTCTGGTTGTAAAAAGACATCTGATTGGATAGAAGTCTATGAGAAAATGACCCAATATGACATTCAAACCCACTTCACGCACTGTTGAGACAGCTGTGCAGAAATGAGAAAGGAGTCAGGCTCTCAATCGCTCTTTCCATGGCAACAACTGAGTGAGGCGCTATGAGATTGTCTGGAAATGTGTGCCGTTATCCCCGTATTTAAACAATGTCAAGTCTCCCTCCTCTCTTTGACAGCCCACTTCTCACTTGGCCTTCCAGTGTTTGGAATAGCTATGAACACTTTTCACTTTTCATTACCTAAACCTAAGGCACAGGTAATGCAACACTAGCTTGTCACTGGGGCAGAACCACATGCCTGTTCTTGTGGTGTTGCCCAGAGCTGTGGATGGCAACAAGTCCACCAGATAGTATATTTCACATCACCTGAATGCCCTCTTGTCACAGCATCTCAGGGCTCCATTGAAATCCTCTAAAAGCTGATGTGTTGTACAATCACTCCAAGACATTTTCACAAGCTACCTAAAGTTTCTGAAGCTCACAGCAGGCCCTCATTACTGTGCCTCGTCTTCCCTCCTGCATAGCTGCTTCTCATTCGGCAGGCTGATGCCATTAAGGTGAAGATGGCTGAGCCGGCTGTGAATGCGCTCAACCTTTTTTCTGCAGCTTCACACTGACCGGGTGGGGCACATGAAATAAGAGAGGGCTCCATGGTGGGGCCTATTGGAAAGTTTGCAATAGCAATGGCATTATGGCCTTACACAGTGCTTGTTAAAAAAAAACCACATACATAAACAATGTATGATGAATAAATAAATCACATTAAGACCGTGCAAGGGCAAGTACAAACATGCAAATTTACATCTATGGAGCTTTGCATTTTATTGCACACATGCAAGGGCGCGTGTGCAATAAAATATGCAAGCTGAGCCAAAAAAGGAAAACTGAACGTACACACCTGCAAAGACTTCCTCTCAAATATATGTAAAACATATGCATGTGAAAACAAGCAAGGACATGTATGCACATGTAAATATGTAGACACATTAACAGCAAACGTGATGAGCACAACAAAATCATGTTTGTCAACAAAAACATACTGAGGAAACTAGCCGGACAAGCCAGGCGCCCCTGTATGCAAATTTACAGAAAACAAAATTCACACACCGGCACAGACACACACATACACACACACACAGACTGGAGAGTTGCCACGCTTGCTGGCACCGGCGTGCATGACGGATGGCTCTATCTACAGCGCTACATGCCACCGAGAGCCGGAGGGTGTGTGAACGGAGACTCGTCCTCCAGCTTTATCCGACAGTGATATAGGGAGGATGGATGTCGCACCGGGAAGGATATAACACACGTGCTAGGTGTTTGAAAACCAAAGAGAAAAAGGAAAACGGCAGGATAGGAAATCTTTGGGACGGGGGAAAATAAAGACTGAATGACGGACAGGCAATCTCCACTCTACTCATGAAGACAATGCATACCGGCACGCCGAGATGCATTTATGCATATTGTTTACCAACAACCGTTATGTGAATTATGTAAATACACACTTCTACCTGGATATTCATTTTTTAAGTTATTTTTTGGGCGGTTTTTGCCTTTTATTGAGAGTGTGAGAGTGAAAGTGTGAGAGAGAGAGATGGGGATGACATTGCAGAAAGGGCCATCGGTCAGATTCGAACCCGGGGCCGCTGCGGTGAGGACTCGCCAACTCTACCACTGAGCCATCCCAGCACCCTACCTGGATATTTCAGATGCTGGATTTTTACTGGAGTTATTTATTGCTGCAATAACTTTAACTGAATTAGTTTCCCATGTGCATTTGGTATCTTATGACCTTTGTGAGACGTTATTACTCACATCCTCTGCTGCAGTAGGTCTCCTGATAGTAGAGCACTGTACTGCATACGGGCATCAATGTACAAATGTAAAGATGCAAACAGGGATGTACTCGACAGAAACAAACACAAAACAGTGACTTCTATAATATTGAAAAATCAATCTAAATGTAAAATGAGTTGCATTTTGACATTACAGTTTCAAAGTGTGCCCAGGCCTTTTCCCTTTGTTTAAAACAATAAGGAGAAATGACACTATTCATAGCATTTCATTACATTCCAACACAACCACTTTGGCAGGCGAAACGTATGGGCTCACTATCAAATAACAACCACAGCCAAAGAGCAGGGATTATACAAACATTCCCCCCGAAAACGTTGCTTCCTCGCCAGGGCGAGAAGCATTCGGAAACAGGATTTAAAAAAAAAAACATTTGTCAATAAAATGCTTCTTTGAAGTTTTAGGGGCAGCTATTGTCGGTGTTCTGCTTATTTTTGCCCTGCCAAAATACACATGAGTTTTTTTTGTTTCATACTATTTCACTGAGAGGGAAGGGATTTCTGTTTCTGGGCCAAGGTACAAAGTTCTACTCCGAAAATACCACTTGGGTTTCTCAAGTTAATTCTTTCATTCATTGAACTTAAATGTAAGTAAAACGATCAAGTAAAATAGTGGTGGATATATGTGTAACTGCATATAGTTGCATATTACAAAAAAACTCATCAAATTACATTATGTTAAAATAATACTATTATACAATTATTAATTCCTCCATATGTTTCATGTTAAAACCAGCAGTGCGAAGGTTCATAACTGCTCGTTGGGAAACATCTGCAATAATAGCCGATGAACGTAGGATTGAATAAAATTAATTAATTGTTGAGTGAGAAGAGTATTTCCTGTTAAATGAGACACTCAAAATACATCTTCCTGAGTGAATATCCTTTGCATATTCGGAGAGACGCTGACGCGATCTTTCAAATATTGCTGGGGACCTAAGGGAGTGCAGTGTGCAATTTGAACATATTTCAATACATTTTGAATAAGCAAGCATGCAGCGCTCTGTGCAGCAGCGGGGGCGGGGCTTCAGAGCTCTGCGGACTGACTCGAGCAGCGGGCAGTCGGCGGCTCATTGCCTACAGTTCACTTTTGCTGCTGGACGTGCTAACATTAGAACCAAACTCTTCACTTCTCTGGAGTCAATGCTGCAAGAAGCACTTCCTGGAGGCCAAACAATCTGCCTGCACCAAACATGTTTATTTACCAAGGGAACCGTAATACTACAGGCAAGTATATTTGTTATTATTTTACAATACAGTTGGTTGGATTCCTTCTGACAAATAGCCACATTTGAGAAAACAAAGTTACTTACCTCTCATGATGTGTCGCACTACTTTGACAGAGCCTCCTCTTAGGTTGAGAATTTGATGGACCCTCTGCTGCAGCTGAATGCAGAGACAGAACATAACGTAAAATTAAAAATTCATTTTTTGCTAAGAAATCCCTACATAAAAGCTGTGTCCCAATTCAGTGGGTGCATCCTTCGGAGGCTGCATTTGAAGCCCGAATGCGTCACATCGGCTGCGAGGAGGCTGTCAGAGAAATGTGTATTCGGAGGAACCAACTGATGCATCCTTCACTGCAAAACTTATCTTAATATATCATGCGCTGATGGCACCGGTGGTGAAGCATATCCTCCATCATGATATTAAACAAAAAGAATAAAATATGATTTCTGGAAGATGGCGTGATGCTGCATTGGGACACATATATTTGGTGTTTATGTAGTGGCTTGAGTAACATTGTAATTACATTTACATTACATTTAGGGCATTGCTTTTGTCCAAGGCGACTTACAATAAGTAACATTTGTCAAACGAAAGAAATCAGTAAGAGCAAAAAAATAGAAACAAGTGTTAGGTCCTCGTCTGAGTAAAGTAGTAGACCTGAACGGTTTCCTCCAAAGCAGTTTAAAAAGGGGCACCGTCTGTCCAGTCTACTTTTATAGCTCGTCTAATCAGATGTCTTAACAATAATGAATGTGTGAGACCACCTTTATAAGTGTGATGTGTGTGTGTGTGTGTGTATACCTGTGAAATCCCTGAGTTGCTGATCTCCACCATAATATAGCAGATCAACTGAAGGACAAATAGTCCCGCGTCCAGGCGGCGAAGGTAAAACTCATCCTCCATGCCGTCATCTAGGATCTCCCCCCGACGAACCATCTCCTGCACACACACACACACACACACACACACAACCACAATGTTTTTACGCATGTGAATAAATTGCATTTACTTTCTATTGCTCTGTGTATCTTTAGAACAGATTCAACAAACACAGAAAACCAGAGACTAAGTTAAATTTGGGTGTTGTTTTTCAGCTTTTTCTACAAATCCATTTTCTCCATCGACCAGACACACAAATCAATTGATTTCACGGCTAAGCTGCAAAAGCAGGGGCTCTGCTGCTGGGGCTCACACTCACAAATGCATACTGCTCTTGCATAGTTATCCATCTTAACAACCCTGTCAGTATGCCAATAACACCATGCTGCCAATAAGCACACAGACCACATTAATCATCATTAGAGATTTAGAAGCAGACCTGAGGGCGAGAGGAGAGTCTGGAGTGTAAACCACTCGAGTGGTTCAGAAACAGAGTGTGTGTTAAATGTTTATCTGTCACACAGCTTTAACTTTACATATGGGCAGTAGGAAGAAAGTGAAGGCAATACATAAGATTAAACTACTGCAGTGAGGAAAACAAAGAATGTTAAGTTTCTCAAATCTTGCCTTTTAGATCCTTACCAACTCTTTTACAACTCCATACTCATGAAGGCAAAATGTAAGTAGCATGAGTAGTGCTGTAGCCAACAGATAATGTGGGGAATGGTACATTATTGAAATAAAAAAAATAAATAATACATTATTTTGGGTCAACAGTGTAAATGGAGAAACATTGGAGAATCCAGAAAGGGAAAGCTAACCCAAAGAATCCTGGCCCTTCCCCGCCCCGTTCAAAGCCACTCCCCCAAAACACATGACCACGCACTGCCTGACTGACTGACACGAGTCCACAACAAAACGTTGGGGACGCAGCACATCATCACCAATGGTAATAAACTAGCTCATGTCTCATTTACATGTGAGAATACATCTAATATCATCATTATGAACGGAAACAATTAACTAGAACGCTAGCTTTAGCTTTTTGTCTGAAAAGCCTTGTGGAAGACTTTGATTCAGGCACTCCCACATCTGTTGTTTTAGAGAGGAAAGCTGAGACAGCAAAAAAACAAACATGCTACAATATGTGACACAGTAAATCAAGAAAAAGGGCAAGTTTTCAAACCGCTCCTAATGAAAACAAATAGCTTTCAGCATCAAGCTAAAGGCTACCACACATGACATTTACAACCCAATGATTTAATCTCAGAGAAAATTAAAACTTTCAAAAGGTTTTGTCCTTAAAGATCAATTACACTGTAAGACCCAATTATAGCTTTGAAGTTCAGCTCATTAAAAGCCTCAATGGAAGGGCAACTCCTAAGGACTACAGTACAGGACTATTCTGGGAAAACCCTTTGAGCTGCAGGTTGCTGGGACAGCAAACAACATATCTGTTTTGTGACATTGTGAAAGCAGGGTGTCATTGTGCCGTAATGATTTCACCCTGAGAGAAGAAAAGACAAGCAGATTTAACTTCAGAACAAAGCCCTACTGTCAACTGTAGCTTATTAAAGATGCAAAACAATGCAGATAATTAAAACGGGAACCTTTAATAAAGCCACTGAATGTAGGGCATTCATCCTCTGTGTCCTGTGGGTAAAACACCAGCCCGTAATTCTGTTTTATTACAAAGCGGAGAGTTATCGCATTGTAAAATAGTCCCGGAGCTTGGCCTTGTTGTCAACTAGCATCCATTAAAGATACAAAAACACTTGAAACAAGGCTATTTGAATGTAAACCGTGTTTCCTCTCTTTCCTGTAGGAAAACAAAAAACTAAAAAAGATTATCTCAGTTTCCAGGACAACTCTGCTCATTATTCAGAGCCAATACAGTAGCTTGCGGCAAAATTACAGAAATATCAGAAGCAAACTTCAGCAAAGATACAAATTACACGTGACCCCCGAGGGCTAGTAGGAAAACAACATGAACACACATATGTGAAACACACTCTGTGCTTGCAGTTTCTGTTTCACACAGGAAGAAAGTCTATTTCCTGTCGTTCTCATTATCACTCATGGACACCACTGCAAAGCAGGGCTGGAGGCACTTTCTGAGAAGGCCTTGGATAATTCAATCACTGTATACCCACATGTTTCCATTACAGCGCTGAGCCTATCGGCTACAGAGGGACGGGACTTCATCTGAAACAATGTGAGCGGAGCTCGGTCTACGACGTGTGTGCCGGAAAGATTAGTGGAAATGCAGTATAATGGATTTCGGTGTGCATCAGTAATCAGGAATTAATTCTGAGACAAGGTAAAAGAAGCACCGAGCCAAGACCGGGGAGAGGCTGGTGAGGAAAGAATGAAGGACATTTCTTTTGCTGGTGATTTACATTCTCAGCACAATCCATGATTTCGATGGTACACACCCGTCACCTCGACCAGGGTGCATTTGTTTCAGGGGGTACTTACTGTAGTAGAGTATCTGGAATGATTGTGGAGAGTCTAAACTAACGTGAAAATAAATTTAACCTATGACTTGAAAAATAACCATCAAAATTGGTGCTGATCGGTAAATAAAATAACACGGGTCACAATAACCTGTAATAAATCCACTGCATATTACATACCTCCACCACCAAACTCAGTCAATTGCAACACCATATTGCCATGTGGATAGACTGTTGACATAATTAGCTAACAGTAATGGATGAATAGTTAAAAGATACAAATTCTGTCTGGATGCAGACTTCGGGAAATCAAACTAAACAATGAGGTGATTCAATTACATGTAAAAATTGTGATACAACATACATTTCTTGCAGCGTTACTAAGCATCCACTCAAAAACAAATGAAAAAGAACATGTGGAACATGATGGGTGGTGTTGATGAATCCTACTGAGTTTACACTGTTGATGTGAAAAATGTTTTTTTTGTGTTTCAAGATTAGAATGCAACTATCAACCTGACATGAGACCAGCAATGGAAGATCAAAGAAAGAGACATTTCAGTTAAGTTTAAAGTTGAGCTTGAATGAAAAATGCCTGTTTAGCCCCTTCAGATCATATTCACAGTCATATTGTACATATTAAACTATATGGAAATACATTTGTATTTTTTACTTTTTCTTCCTGTTAAACAAAATATGTGTGCTTACATCAACTAATACCAACCAATTCCAACCAATATCATCAAGGTCATCATCCATCCATCAATTTGCAGGGCAAGAGAAGGTCATGAGCTAATCTTTTGAATGATCAAATCAATTTCCTCCCAACGTTATGTCCCACCTGTCTATTCTGTTTCACTGGGAAATACGTCACCGTACGGAAGATAGATACTCCTGAAATCTCGTTTTGGCTGATAGAAAATGTAATGCAAAGGCTTGAGTGAACGGTTTTCCCTGCTGCCACTAGGCTCGTTCGAGATGAGCCAGACTTTCGCAGAATCGATCGCCGGCAATCGTTGCAGAATGCATGCCGGTTAGTTTTGTGTCCGACTTGATCCCTACTTGCGCTGACGTCATGCACATGTGGACAACCATAATCTCACGAGATCAAGGCGCCGCAGTTGCTCTCAACTGACTACAGGACCCAGGGCATGATGGGAAACGCCTGGCTCTCGCCTCATCTGAGAGCTGATTGGCTCTTAGTTTTCACAACAAACAGCACGTTTCGTAGAAAATGCAAATGTCCTGTGTGAGTCTAATATTTAATGCTAAATCGTAGGCTGTTAGTCTCATGTTATGCAATTAAAGTTAAATCTGTAAACAAACATATCTCATGTAGTTGTTTATATTAATAATAATCATAATTACTTCTATTTAGTGGAATTATTTTATACATTTTATTTTTATACTTATCAGAGTATAAAATATTATTAATAATTAATTATTATAATATAATTATTTATTTATTTATTCTTACTATTTTAAAATGTCTTTCTTTTTCTTTAACTGATGCACCAACCAGAGTTATTTCTTGCCAACAAAGCCTTTAAAATGCTCAAAATGTGAGTCATCTTGGGTCCTCTATAGAACCTGCAATAACTCATTTTTAACTACGCTGTTTTGGAGTCGTCAAGCAAAAACAGAGAAGGAAAAACATTTTCAAATAAGGTTTTAGACAAGTAAATCGCTGCACCCTTCGGAGAGCCGCAGCATAATGGAGCTGAGAAAAGATGTTCGACGCACATGATGAATCATGCTGGACCTTTGAATGTGTATGTGGGCAGAGGAAGGTTATGAAAAATGATAGATGCATTAAATATTCATTATTTTGAGAAGTGGAGCTATTAAAAACTGAGGTGACGTGGGGCAATGTGTGACAGTATTCATTACAGCGGCACAGTTTTGTCCACTCGTGAGTTCTGACATTGTGGCCAATATCTTTTGTGTGGCAGCTCGGTCCCTGTGGCAAACGCTGGACATGAGAAGCGGAGAAAGAATAACGTGTTGAAAGGAGGGATTGAACAAGTCAATTACTGCAACCTCAGGGGAGCCCGGCAGCCTGGCTACAGTACAGACAAAGTAATAAGCAGTGATTTTCAGTCTCAGTCCCTTTACTGTAGTTTTGCCGCATTGTGTGTGTGTTTGTGTGATGGGGTGCGTATGATTTATGGTAGATTTTTGCGTGCAGTGTTGTTGTGCATATTAGAAACCATGTGTATGACATACTGGTAAGAAATGTGCGTGTGTCTTTGGACAAGAACTTTTATCTGGGTGTGTGTTAGTATGCGTGTCATATGTGTGTGTGTGGGTCGTTGTTATTCCCGTTTTCCCCTTTTTTCCCCGTCAGGATTCTTGGATGCAGAATTAAAGTGATTTCTTTGTCAGCACTTTGCAAAAACCCACTGCGATTGTGGGTGTGTAGGAGGTAATGCTCTTTATGAGGCTTAAGCAAATACCAGAAAAAGAGAGGTTAGATGTTAGATATCCTCATTATAAAAACAGAGATACAGAGGTTGATACTGATGTAAACTTTCGGTTATGATGATCTCCCTGAAAAAGAACAGCCCTGTGCTTTGGGCACATCAATTAAGAGTTTGTTCGCAAAGTGGGGCAAAGCAAAACAGCAGTGTACCCAGGAGGGAGGAGGTACTTGCTACTAAGAACACCATGTTATTCAGTCCGGGCTCAACTCAGCGGGACAGTTCGCTGTTGTCGAGTCCCAAGCAGCTTCTGATCTTTGACAGCTCTCTTCAAACGGCCTTCATATATAGATGCAGGATGAAGTCACACTGCTCCCAGTGGACCACAATGGGAGCTTATTTTGGAAAAAATAAGTTAGACAGTCAATGGCAAGAGACAAAACCCAAGCCTTTGATCATCTGTGAATTGTTACCTGAATTACACACGTTTGTCAATTTAATAGACAAGTTTGACACGTCAGGAATGTTTTTGTAGAGTATCTGTTGAAGTGTAAGACTTTGCAAATACATAATTAGAAAAACGAGACAACCAAAAGTCACATAAGTGCAGCTCTCTGAAGCGACGACGCCTGTGTGTTCAGTACCAGGACGTTACTCACACAAACAAAAGGTCTGGTTCGGTCTTTCTCTTCCCGGCTGATAAAAAGAGTTGCTGGATGAAACACTTTGGGTAAGATACGATAACGCTAATTAATATCTTCACCCAGCCATAGGCTCAGAGTGAAAAGTCTGGGGCACAAGATTAGCATGGAGCTGCAATATATGATCTGTCACTGTACAGCTAATTTAAAGTTGCACTATACATTCCAGTGATTCCCCACAGGATTTTGTGAGACTGTGGAAGGTGGAAGTCAGACCTTCTAGCAAGGTCCGGGGCAGGCGCCCCGAAAAAATCTCTTGGGGCAATTTGAGAGAACTTGTGCTCTGAAGACTCATAAACACATTGGGCCCTAGTTTCGTGGTGCAGCGCAGGGCGGCGCAGGGTGGCGGAGCTGGCGCAATGCAAGTTTCGACCCGCGCAGCCTAGCGCACCGTCAGTTTGGCAGTTTGGTGGATTGCCTACGCCAAGATGGGTGTGACGGCGCAGCAGGGGGAGGCGTCACAGATTCAGCTTGGCGTAGCGGAAGTTTCGTGGCAAAAAGCCTCGCGAAACTGCGCTGAAAGCTCGCCAGCTGCAACCTGGTCTACTTTCGGCACAAGGCGTAAATAAAGTCCATTCATTCAAGGCGAATCACAGCTGGTGGAGCGGAAGTTTGGCTGACGGCGCGCAGTGCGCACACGTCACCGAGACCTCACAGGCAGGTTTCCACAGTTCCAGGCACATTTAAATGCAATAAATAATCACAACAAACACTATTTAATGCAAACAATGAATCAACACGTGAATGTATATCTATATAGATTGTCCCGTCACATGTGACGTCAGATCAAAGGCGGATGGCACGCGTAACGGAAACTCAGCCTCTCGGACCAAAACATCTCCCTCTCTCTCTCCTGTTTTTTATAATATCGGCATTGTTATTATTATGATATGCACGACAGCGCGTGATGCGCGTGGTGGGAGCGGCGGCGCTGCTTCTGTCATCGGGTTGTCAAGTGAGGGATCTTGCACTGAACCTCCCCTAAAGCATTAAAGGTGAGGAGAGGAGCTCATTTGATTGGTGAAGATCTGAATCGGCTGTATTAATCCCAGTCCACGCCTCGTCTCCTCCTCGTCTCCCACTCACGCCTTCTTCTCCTCCCTCTTTCCCACTTGCGCCGGTGGGCGAGACGGGAGGTGTGCCTGCACGAGCCTGCGCGGTGCACGAAACTTGCAAAGTCCAGGCGGACACACCCCATTGGCGTGGCGCAAGTGCGCTGAAAGCTGACTGCGCCTGGTCTACGAAACTAGGGCCCATTGGGTGTACCTGACATGAATCACGATGACATGGCAAATATGCAACCAATTGCAACCATTATTCAGGTGCCTATGGACCTTGCCCCATTCTGGACTGTCTAGTCCAAAAAAGCATAGGTCCTGGCTTCCGAGTCAGAAAAGTAACAGTGACTTAAACTCACATTCTTTCTAATGGCCATCAGGGGCGACTCCTCTGGCTGCTAAAAGAAGTCTGGTTGTATAGAAGTCAGTAAAAAGGTTGTTTTAAAAATTATAAACATGAGTTTATGGTTTCAATCTCTAGTTTCAAGTCGTTTTCAAGACAGCGTGATGTTCATTTAGTAAATTATGGTAATTTAGAGTTAAATAGACCATAAAGCAGGGTATGCTTGAGGGCGTGGCTACCTTGTGATTGAGAGGCTGTTACCGCCGCACTCTGTAATATCTTGAATTTCTGTAAACTGACAATATATACACTCAAACCCACTTCACTCACTGTTTGGACAGCTGTGTGAATTGTGAACGGAGCCAGTCTTTGAGCTTCTTACATTACTTTTAACAATTACCACTTGAAATGATGAAGGCACTTGCAAATAACATAAAAAATAGTAATTTTTACCTCTTTAGTTAAGGTTTATCTAAACTTGTTCTTTATACAAGCATTTTCTTCAAGTGAACAACTGAGTCCAAGACGATGAATGTCTTCCAAAAAGTCAAAGAGCATTTATTCTTGGAAGAAACTTAACAGAACTAAATATATCTCATCCAGGTGCACAAAACCAATTCCAACTCAACCTATTAACATGTCTACCGTCAGCAAAGCTAAACCAGCCCATTTCAGCTGTACACTCTTGCTACAGCCCAGTGGAGAAAACACACATTCTCACACAGAGAGCAACTGGCTTCATAAGTGCTGGGTTGCTGTTTTGCTGAGCTTCATCAATCTGCAAGAGCTGTTACCAACAAGAGGAGAGCTGGGGGAAGAAAAAGAGGTGGAGAAAGAGAGGTGAAAGCAGATACATATGAGGGAAAGGAGGGGAAAAAGAAGGAAAGACTAGGGGGAAGGTGTGAAGGAGTGATTGGGGGATGAAGGATGGAAATGGAGGAGAATGAAAAGACGGGTGCAAAAGAAGAAAGGTGTAATTGAGTTGATCACAGACAGGTAAAGGAAGCAGGCAGGATGCAACTAAAAGAAAGAAGATAGAACTTAAGTAGACCAAATGTGGGGAGACATGGCACAGGAGAGAGCGGGGAGAATTAATGGGTGTTGGGGGCGAGTAAGAGACAAGAAAAGAGGTCAAGAGGGTCAAAATTGAGCAATAAAGAAGGATGGAAAACTCTGCTTTAAGGGAGAAGACGGGAGAACCAGAATGATGGAAAGAGAGCAGAGATACCAAGGTGGGAGGAAAATAAGCAGCTTATTAAAAAGGACTGTGCTGGAGACGAGGAGAAAAAAGCAGCAGCAGCTTTTTCTCAGCTCTCCTCCTGAGAAATCTGTGGATAATATGTTGCAGAGGAAAAACATTTTGCTTACCGCCCCTTAAAAACAGGCTTAACTAGGGGAAAGCAAAAGGCACGGCAGAGAGAGATAAAACACTGCTGCTGACGGCAGCTGATTCAGCTGAGGCACCGGACAGAACTGGGTTGGCGTCTTTATCGCCGTATTTAACATAACTTGTGACAGTTGGTGGAAGCTGTGATTTGCACAGACTTACAGTATCATCTGGGTGTTTTTTTAAGTATTAGAGTTGTACCAGCAGGAATGAAACCGCAGCATTTTTGCTCAATCCATTGGGGAAAGACAATGTGTTACCATAGTATTGTTTCTCACCCAAAACACAATCATTGTAAAAGTAATAGCTACAAGCAAAAAACACAATTTCTCAAACATTTCTCACTTCAATGCAAACCATAGTTCATCCTGAGAGCACGTAAAAAAAGATTTGATATCAGCAGAGACTTCAGAAATGCATGATGACCTAACGTTTTGATTACAACATGAATTCTTTAGGAGTCAATTCAGCTGCTTTGCAGCTGAAGGTCAGGAAGTCCACATGAGGATCTAAACCTGAAAACATTCCATTACATACGAGCTCCGTCCGAAAATAAGGATTCCTCAACATTGATTCATTCATTTTCTGGCGTGAAGTCTAATTTTCTTAATATTGCATGAATGCAACATGCATTCACATTAACTCAGGCATGTTAGACTGGATTTCATGTTAGTGGTCAAGTGGAAGACGGTAAAATTAGGCAATACCGAAGAATGCTGTTTGAGTCTGCAACAGAATATCAAGGGGAAAATGTGTTTAATAGCTACATGCATTTCTACAATGAATAGAGAAATGGTCGACATAAACTCATTTTCATTGTATAAATCTTATTCTGTCGCCATAGAAACATATGATCATGCGTGTTACGTTATCGCAGACCTGTCGTACAGAAGGTAGTCTGTCTGCCTCATTCCCTGTGAATGCAGCACGATGCAGCAAAATGCATTAAATCCTCTTTCAAATATGAGACGATTCTGTGTACTTACATGTTTTTGCACTTAAGACTAATTTAACAAAAGAAAAAAATACATGATAATTTCCAGTGTCGGCTTGTCTCACCTATTTTTAAAATCGGTATGATTCTTGTAAGGCTGTAAAATTACGCAGTCCAGTTTTTGTTTCAATGGCCCTTTCTTGAATAAAAAGTTGTCGTACCGCAAATCAATATTTCATCACTTTCTATCTGTGGTTTTCCTTCAACAACAGTGGGCACATGCAGACAAGGTTTCTGTCTCATCACCGCCGTGTCACAAAGTCATTCTCTCGCCACCCCAGATGAAGAGACGAGAGCGACACAAGAAGACGGGAATGGAGTGAGAAAAGGAGGGGCAAAACAGAAAGAAAGCGAAGTAGGGAAAATGTCAAACTGTGCGGCCTTTTCTTGGCAATCCCACCTCGATGTCTGTCTGAGAAATTAATCTTCTGTCATCTTCAGATAGGAATCTCTCTCACGGATCCGTCTCCACTTACACCTCCTTCCCTGTCATCATTCCCTCTTTCTCCCTCACCTTTTCTATTTCTGCATTACTCTCCCCTTTTTAACCATCCACTCCTCTTCTTCCCGCTGCACTTCCTGTTCTGATATTTATAAGATCTGGATCTGAATGGCTTCTCTTCTGCCTCCCTTTCCGACGACAGTATGTGCTCTCTCTCTCTCTAAGCCATTATCCCCTGCCTGGCTACTTATCTTCTATCCGAATCCCTCCATTGCTCTGTCTGGCCCACAGCTTAACACAGTGACACACACACACACACACACACACACACACACACACACACACACACACACACACACACACACACACACACACACACACACACACACACACACACACACACACACACACACACACACACACACACACACACACACACACACACACACACACACACACACACACACACACACACACACACGGCTCAAAAGGGCCCTCACATCACACACAGCTATCAAGCTTTTCACTCGATAACCTGTCATATTGTTATCAGCAGGACTGTGGTGGGTTTTTTGGAGTCTCTTCCCTCATGGTTTTGGAGATGACACTGTGTGGGTCTGCACATCTGCTGTAAAGACACAACCTTTTGATCACACATCCCAACGCTTTTTAAAAGAGATATTTGAACACTATATTGAATTTTAAATTTGTGAAAATCTAGTTGGGCGATTAAGAAAATCATGAAGGCGGAGAGGACAGCACTCTCTCTCTGCCAGACAATTCTAATAGAATAGTATTCATGCTGTATTTGTTCTCCAGCAGATTGATTGAAGGTTGTGAAAGAAAAAGCAAACATTTCCTAAAAAGAAAAAGTAATTCGTTTCCAGAGCCATTTTCTGTTTAAATGTACTACTAGTGGACATTACAAGTTTTGTAATCAAGAGTGACTGTTAACATCCCTTTGTTATGCTGTTGTTAATGAAACACAAATTACATTAACATGCAAAAACATATTCCATTATTATTCTGAATATAACAATATTCCACATTTGATTTGAGTCCTGTAAACATCATGTTCCGTTTGGATAGCCTTTTTCTGAATGGAGCATTTTCCAATTAAGACATGTGGAATACGTTGATGTGTGGAACAAACTCCATGAACATCTGAGGTGTGCATCGGCTCATTTAAATCAGGGCTGAGAATATTATTGCTTACATGCAGCCTTCTAATTAATTTGATAGTTTATCCATTTATCCAGCTTGTGGATGCAAAATATGTTTTGATGGGCATTTAGCTGAAAGGTAAGGGAGTGCAAATGTGTTTTCTGTGACTGAACATGAGATTTTACTTGAAGAGGAGACACATTTGGAACAGTGAATGTGCAAGCATCCCTTGTAATATCAGCCACGTGGAGTGGAGCTGCTATGAGTCACTAAAAGTCAGAAAGGAGGGGCCTGTGAACAATAACGCTGCAGTGCCGTCCTTTTGTCTTGTGGACCACAACTGAGAACTCCAGTAAAAGAACGTTGTAATGCATCTTTGAATACATGGTCTCTCTCTCTCCCTCCATATTTCAACCTCAGTAACAAGGCATAATAAAATAAAAGAAGAAATCAAGATAGCGAAGTGACCATACAAGCGCACAAAGTATAATATTACACAGAGAACAACACAGTACACAATAACAGAATAATAGCATATAATGCAGACCTGCTACATTTGCCTCTTCTTTGTTGTATGCTTTTAATTGACTGGAATCGGATCAGTGCTCTGTATCGATCGATACGCAAGTTCAGGTATCAGTATTGGGAAGGACAAAATGGTATCACAAGATGTCTACCAGTCAGGTTAACATGACCTGCCGTTATTCATACTGCCATTACTGAAGCATGTCTGGTCTGGTCTATAGCTGGTGGAGGTCCGGTTCAGATCAGGTTTGGACATGAACCACACAAGGACTACAAACAGATCAGGGTCAAACCTCGAACAAACTGCTGATCAGGTTGGGTTCTTCTACTCCAAAAAACATACAATTGAACATTACCAATCCAGGCAACTCCTTGATGGCATTTCATTTGAAGTCAACAAAGCAAAGCTGAAAAGCTCACTGTTTCATGTGAATACATCAACAACAAGCTGCCTGACGTAAAACCAGCATAAACAAGATGGTGGAGACAGGAGGGAGGGTGAGAGAACGGGAGGGAGGGCTGGAAGGAAAAAAGAAATGCTTACATGTTTCTCTCCTTCGATCCTCTTGTCAGCCTGTTGAACAGCCTCCAGGTACTTGAAATGCATCTCCATCAGTCGATCAACCTGGAGAGAGGATAAAATGGGCAGAAAGTGAGACAGAGAGAAAGTGAGAGGAAGAAAATAAGAATAATATGAGAGGCAAAGGAGAGACCATGGAGATGAGAGTGGGAGGGCAAATATAGAAACATAATTTTTGGGATAAATATACCCCTCATCATTTCAGAAATGTGATGTTACTTCATGTCAAAATATTCTTCTCCTTTAAAAAATACTTTTAACCATTTGCAGCCAACCTCTCGTGCTGTGTTCTCACCAAACGTGAGATCAATTTTTATTCTAAGTGTTGATGGAGCAGCTACGGTGTTGCCTGGCAACAATCGATCCAAGCTCCATTCAGAAAACGGGAATTTTAAAAGTTGTTGCTTATCGTCTTACTGCCAGATCTAATAAAACATGACAAATCAGAGTAAAAACATGTAGTTCATCATCATGCGGTCAAAATGATGGCTTTGTTTGTTTGATTGTTACCGGCTGGGTATGTTAATTGAAAAAAAGACCTACATCGATACAATTGTTAAAGAGTCTTATTTGTTTTATCATCATATCTTCAACGACATTAAAAAAAACCCTTAAATGAACAGACAACGAGGGCGTGGATGTTGGATATAAGACTCTCACATGGCTCAGTGGTGAAGAAGACGAGTTTGACAGTTTTCTACCTCACAATTCACGCCTATTAAAATGGCGCTGTACAACACATGGAATACGGAGCACTTTTCTGCAGATGTCAGGGGAACTGGGAGGGTAACAGGGATGACGAAATTACTGCTGAGGTGTCGGGCTTGATATCTCCTCAAGTTCTTTAAGATGTGGCAGAACTTCGTATACAAAAGGTACAGAGTGGTGCAGTCACTGACTGAGTGACCTGAATGTGAACCTGAATGTATTTTCGCTGCCTTGCAGTCTGCCACTTCCCTGCGATAAAAATAAGATGAGAATGCCTCACACTCACAAAGTCATCTTATGATCACCACATTTTGATCTGGTGATTTGTTGTGTCGCTCCTGACGTGTAGATCATATGTCTTTAGAAGCCTGCTTATAAAATATACTGTAAGTGGCATATATAAACACGTGCATCAAGAGTGACGTCTAGTGCTCAAATGCACTGAATGGTTTCCAACATTCAGATTTTTAAAGTATCATTTTTTTCTGTCTTGAAGACATAAATAACAATGTCAATGTCAATGACAATGTCATCCTGATGATTAGGCCCCATATAAGTAAAATTAGTCGTATTAAAGCTACTTAATTAACATCCAAAATAGACTAAATGTCCAAGTTAAGAGTAGATGATGAAGGTTCTGAAAGTATTTAAGCGCAGTAAAAGGAAATTGCTATTTCTTAAAGCATTACCTGAAAGAAATGGGTGCATGCATCAAAAACATTTAGGGCTGCAACAAACTACTTAATAATCTGCTGATCAAGCATTGAGTTCATAAAGAAAAACAAAAAAAAAGAAAAAACTGGAAAGCTTCTTAAAATTAGTGTTTGTGAAAATAAGATGGTGCTCTTTGGTAGGAGGCGTGAAAATATCCAGCAAAAGTCTTATCCAAGGTCTCTAAAAGGGAAAAATGCTTTTAAAATGCCTTCACCAAAACTGTCTGGTTGTCCCCATTTTTTTAGTAGGGTCTCTAGCTTTACTTTTAGCCTCCTGAACAACTGTCCTCTAATAGCCTCTTTGAACTAACCGATTCTGCATTTCCTCAGCTTTTTGATCAAAATCACTTGCTTTATCATAAATTCTCCTTGGTTTTTGTAATTGACCGTAAGGTTTCTTTTTTTTAAGGTGTTTTGGGTGGCAGCTTTTTGCATGGAGTATAGTGTTGCAGTAGGTATGTTTCCTATAGTTGGAGGGCAAAAATCCATCTTTGCCTTACATATTTCCAAATCCAGGAAGTCAATCAAGTATTTGCCCAATGTCACTGAGGGTTTTTCTGGACGAAAAAGGCCTACAAATAACTCTGTTGTTCTTCATTATGATTCCCCTTATTTTATGAAATTACATTTGCATGACAAAATAAGCAACAATTTAAGTTCAAGTTCAGAAAGATACAACCTAAAAGGTATCATTTGTAGGTATCATCCTCCAATCAGAAGATATTGATGTATATGAAGTGTTTTCTTATCTGGAGCGAAGGTCTAAATGTGGACTATGCTGTACAAATTCAAATAAAGCCCCCACAGCCAAAGTTGTGATATTGGGTTGTACCAATAAGTAAAATAAACATGACTTGCTCACTTGGCCCAACGTTTTCCGAGTACTGTTTCCCATTAGTTAAGTCACTTTAAAAAATCACCAGATAACAGAAATAAAAATAAATAAAAAAACAACAACTAGTTTTTGTTTTCATATTCTGAGACTGGATGTATTTCAGAAGGCCAGTGCACCATTGAGGACGGTAGAAGAGTAGAAGTAGTATGGAGCCGAGAGTGGCCCTGGGGAGAAATAAAAATATGTATTGAGGCCAGCATTTACTTGTTTGTGTGCTGAACCTAATTCATGCTCACTAAAACATTTTTAAAATGTGTCCATCCCTATTTGATCATGAAAAAAATCATGAAAAAATGTTTTGGTATTTTTATGTGAAAATCAAATAACTGCTTGTTTTTGTTTTTTAAAACTCAAAACAAAATATCAAGTGACCAAAAGATTCACAGACCTTCAGGGCCTTTATATGTAGAACATGTAGGACCTGTTCTGATTGCTGCAGAGACCCTGTTACCAAAGGATGTTTATGACACAATAAAAGTCCAGCTTAGGCAACCTGTTGAAGAAACCTGCTGGGAATCAAAAACAGGAGATACAAAAACAAAATGTGATGGGAGGAGAAGGAGAAATGAGCAAATGAACCAGAAGATGATGCAAACGAACCTTCTCACAGTCATTCTCAGTGAACTTGTTGAGGAGTCTGCCTCTCTGTTGGGACTTGAGGTTTCTCAGCATGGAGGCAATGATGGAGCTGACGTGTTCTGAGGAAAGCAAAGGGAGAAGTAAAGATCAAGCTTCCTCGTTTGTATCACAGAGGGAATACACTTTAAACAGTTGAATGAAATGTTTATTCAAATGAGACACATGTATGCCCTTCTTTATGGAATTAATGAGTGGTTCTCTACATTAAAAATAATTCCTTTTCACACATGCAGTCGGCCCTGAAATGTTCAGTGTGTGAATGTGAGCAGGAACTAATGTTCATGGAAATCTGTACCACTTATTTCCCACGTCGAGACCTTGTAACATTTCAGGTAAGACGCTGGTAAGGCTGTTTAAAAGCATGTAGAGTGTTAAGTAAGTCTCACAAAAGATGCATCAAAATCACCGCGTCATGACGTACTGAAGTCTGTGACGTTACAAATTAGCATGATTTTTTTTAAAATTTTATTTTTAATTTCTTTTATTTATTTATTTCGGGCATGTCAGTTAAATCATCATCATACACACTCTGTTCAAATAGTACAATACACATGGCCGAAAGGGAAAGCGGGAGAAGCCAAGGCTTATCTAGTCCCGCCCCCATTACCCACAGGATAAAATCGTCATCATAATATTATCTTATCTTTAGCATTTTCCATTTGACATAACATTTTCTTTTACTTGTGACATTGTGGCAGTAGGTGGCACAGAGAGCTGTACTCCCTGCTACGTACAACTGACATCGTACCATACAAGCTTCTCAGGTTCAACTTATTGTTTGGGTACAGAATGTTCATTAGTTATGCTCCCATCCCGACACAACACCATGTCTGCTGATTCGTGGCTCAGACCTTTTTCAACTCTCATGCAATAATCTGTACCGGTCAACGGTTGAATTTATATACTTTTTCTTGAAGACACTTAGTGTTGCTGATTTTTTGACTTCTTCTTCTAACACATTCCATTGTCTAACAGGAAATAAGGAAAAGGATTTTAACGTAGTTCGTACCTTCCTTTTGCTGAAAATCATGTTCCTTTCACACATGATTGACCTCGTCTCGCAAACATATATTAATAAGAGATATATTCCTCCACATACACTCGCCGTTTGGAATCCATATGTGTTGCATTAGCCATCTGCTGGATTGTACCCTGCACCATTTGTTCTAGCATTGCAAAAGCATGTGTCCAAACATGGTGCGTGTGTGAATAATAGGAATCACTGACGGTTTCTATTCTGTCCCTGCCTTCCAAGCCTCAAAAGTCATTGCAAAAGGACCATAAATGCTCCATCGCCGGATACTTTTCCATCCACCGGGTGTGCGATAGGGCTGTATCATGCTTCATGCATACAGTTGGCATTTGAGATATTTTTAATAACTTACAGAGACATTGCATGCAATAGTCCACCTTCGTCTTCTCTCTCTCTCTGACACACACACACACACACATACAGAGAGCAACGCAGCACTCAGTCCATCTTCCCTATAATATTTCAGTTTTCAGTCCGAAAGTCAAAATGTATTGAAAAATACATACAAAGATAGATGCAATAAATGGAGAGAGAGAGAGAGAGAGAGAGAGAGAGCAGAAAAGGTGCAAGGTGAAACAGTTTCGGCTGTGGCTGAATTACATTTCTCACAGTGATAAATGCCTATGGCAGCTCTGGGGCCATTTAGCATGGGGAGGCCTAAAAATATGTTAATTGACTAAATTGGTGACAAAAACAAGATTGTCCCATAGAGTTCCCTTGTTAACCCGATCCATGCTACGCGACGTCTTATCTCAATCAAAGACCTTCTTCCTCACAGGCTGCTAATATGTATTATATTGAAAGAACAAAACACACAGAGGGGATGGAATATGACATTGTAAAATCTCTGGATATACAGAGTGGGGGGAAAGAATGTAATTGGACTTATCAACAAGAGGTCAATATCCTCTCTCATCGAGGCTTTGCAGTTGCTAAGCAACAAGAGTACAGGAATCAATCCCATTTCTGCTTTTTAAAAGGGGTCGTGTTTGCTGTCAGCTCCCTTTGTGCAATCCCTTACAACCCTCAGTGCACTCTCTCTCAGGACTTGGACTGAGAAAAGTAAAAGCTATAGCACCTGCCAACATCAAATCTTCCAGTATACAACATATCCATTCACATTAGAAAGATGATTGGCAGCACTAAAAAGCAGGACAATGCCCCAGAAACACAATACAAAACAAACTGGAGTCGTGTTACTTTGGGAAGAATGACCTCATGGAGCGCCATAATCAGGTGAAAACTTCTTAAAACACCAGCAAAAATAATGACATCAGCCTCAGCTGCACTTTGTTTTTTTAATGCCAAAAGCAAATGTTAGCATGTCAACACGCTGAAGGAAGATAATTAATCAGGTAAACATTTTACCAACTTGTGGTCTTGTTGGCTCCTTCGAGCCAGGACCTCCAGCATGTCCTGGGGTGGTTTGCAGCCGAGTGTGAAGCAGCTGGGATGAGGAACAGCACCTCTGAGGCCATGGTTCTCGTCTGGAAAAAGGTGGCTTTCTCCCTCCGGTTGGGGGAGAATTCCTGCCTCAAGTGGAGGAGTTCAAGTATCTTGGGGTCTTGTTCACGGGTGAGGGAAGGATGGAGCATGAGATTGACAGGCAGATCGGTGCGGTGGCTGCAGTAATGCGGTCGTTGTATCGGTCTGTCGTGGTCAAGAGATTTACCGGTCAATCTACGTTACTTCCCTCCACCTATGGTCATGAACTTTGGGTCGTGATCGAAAGAATAAGATCCCGGATACAAGTGGCCGAAATGAGCTTCCTCCGCAGGGTGGCGGGGCGCTCCCTTAGAGATAGGGTGAGGAGCTCCCTCACACGGGAGGAGCTCGGAGTGGAGCCACTGCTCCTCCACATTGAGAGGAGCCAGTTGAGGTGGCTCGGGCATCTGTATCGGATGCCCCCTGGACGCCTCCCTCGGGAGGTGTTCCAGGCATGCCCCACGGGAGGAGACCCCGAGGAAGACCCAGGACATGCTGGAGTGACTACGAGCTGGAGGAAGTGTCCGGGGAGAGGGACGTCTGGGTGTCCTTGCTCAGGCAGCTGCCCCCACGACCCGGCCCGGATAAGCGGAAGAAAAATGGATGGATGGATGGATGGATTTGACCAACTTGTCAGCATTGTCATTCTGAGGGTACTAGCATGCTGATGTTAGCATTTAGCTCAAATCAACTACCTGTGTACAGTTTCAGAGCTGCTAGCATGGCTGTAGATTCAGACTTGTAGTCATTTAGATCCCTTTAAACTGTTAAGATTATCCATTAAAAACAGTCAGACCACATAGCTGTGTACTGTATTTGAAATACTTTATTTTTACCTTTTCCAATAATGCTTAAACTAAGGGATCTATGGCTGTAATACAAACAACTTGATTTTGATAAAGGTGTTTGTTGTGATTTCAGGAAGAAGTTAAGGGTTAATTAAGGGTTGTTTATGGTATAATGCCCTATCTACACGTTACAAAAACTGTAAACGCACTTCACAGTTTTACTGTCTGGTGGTTGGCTGGTACAACTGGTGTAACCTGTATTTAAATCTGTGTGCTCTGGATGTGCACTAGGTAGTTTCAGTCCAAGGTCCCCTTATTTTAATGTAGACAGACTTATTTCCTGTACACAATGACAAGGAGGCTAACTGCCATTTCCGAAAGGACGCTACTTTATCAACTTGATCCGAGTCGTAATTGATGTCGCCACCTCCACACCCTGCCAGGGCGGCTATTGATCGCTGGCTGTGGAATGTTCTCTCCAAAGAGTTTGAAACTAAACAGAGTGCGCTCTGCTGAGATCCGTGAAGGGGTGGCGGCAGCATTACATCTCAGGTACAAGATGGAGGGCAAGGCTGAGTAAAAGAGCCTTTAGAAAGGTATCCGATCAATACTTCCTTTACATGCTTTGCTTCACACGAAAATCTTGAGTATAAAAACAAGGAACGACTGTCATTATCTGTCTTTGATACAAGCAACATCAAACACAAGGTATTCATAAGAATAAAATAAAAAGCTAAAAAAAAAAAAAAAAAAAAAAAGCAGAAGCAAGATGTGCACCGTTACATATATGCCTCATTTTTACTGTATGGTTCGACCGATTTTTTGGTACCTCATCTGATCACCATAGCGACATATTACGAAACTGCCGTGACAAGCAAACAGAGGAATGGCTGCAGTTCGTCAATTGTACGATGTAGTTTTATGGGCTGTCATTTTTTTTAAATGTGGGTCAAGAAAATAAATAAAATGTGGCTACTAATGATGGTAGCTTAGCGTTTTAAAGTGGTGGGTTTGTTCAGGATGTACTGTAGCAATGACCTAACAGTGGTCTGCTTTAACACCACCATCTATATCGACTCAGCTCAGTTGGAACCTTTGACCAAGATGGAACCACCAAGTTAAGTAGAGAAGGCTGTACCATGCAGTGGAAATGCAGCAATATTATTGGGCGTTTTACATACAGATGACAATCAAATTCATATTAAGGACTGAAGTCCAAACTATGTGTGAAGGCCTTGTAGGCATTTTATCTTTAATTCAAAAGCAACATGGGTTTTTTGAAGTTAGCATCATCAAAAAGATACGCATAAAACCCACCCATCACCGAAAACTACTCCACAATCAAGTTTTGCTTGAGGGATATTTGCATTCCCTCATCCTCCTCTAATCAGTCACCACTTGCCTTATCTTTTCCTCAGGGGATCCATAGCACCAAGTTAACATGCAAATAACCCTGAGTGGCCTGGATTAATTTATTGATTGACAGCTAAAGGAAGCGCTGTGTACATCTGAATGACAGAGAGAAGAGATAGGTGGTACTTCAACGAGGGACTGCACCAACTGGGCCTTGGGGAGGCAAATCAGCCTCCCAGCAGCACTACAGGCAAACCTCTCAGGCGTTATAGAGCCTACATTCACTGTCTGAAGGACCAGGAATGAATTCTGTCTCTGAACCATTGGAGAAAGAAGAGGAAGGTCAGGACACATCGAAGTACACGGTGTAAATGCGGTTATGATTGTTGCCATAATTTATAATTTATCGTACATGAATCATCAAGCAAAGTCAACCCCGGCAGTGTACGACTGACATAAAAACAGCAAGCTTAAAAAAATATGTAATTGCGTATTAATTTGTAATTTGTTTCCTGACCATGGTGTTGAAATCAATGATAAGTAGAATGAACGTGTCTTTTAGGACTTTGAGGCTGCATCGGAGGCATTTCCAGTGCTGGTATCAGAACAACTCTGATGAAAATAAGGCCTCCATCTCCGTAGATGGATACCAAAACAGCATCCCATCAAATAACTGCAAAATACTGATTATAAACCTCCCTTTTGGTGCTATCTATCAGAAAGAAATAGAGAGCAGATATGTACGCTGTGTCAGACAAAAAATGCAATTCAATTTCAGTTGGACTTCATCTTTTCTTGTACATTTCTTCTAAATCTTGAGCATATAAAGTGTCAAAGCTTTCACATACATCGAAATATACCGCAGTATGTTTCGTCAGAGTATGAGTGTACAGAGATGGAACATGATCAATCCCCACCAGAGGAAAAACAAACAAACGTGACGATGCTAATTAGCTGTGTTTTTACATGAGGTTCTAACAGTAAATCTCTCCCCCTGAAATACACTAATAATAGGATTACTCAGCATGACTCTGACAACACGGATTACAATCAAACTTGATTCATGTAAAAAAAAATATGTTACTGATCTCAATCTGAGCCAAAGGCGTTCGGTGCTGAGAGGGAGAGACGAGCAAATAAGAGGCTCCGTTTGATTCTCTGCTTTCTGACTGAAATATGTGACGCAAGTTTCATCATTAAATCCAGATAAGCAAGTTTCTCTATTACAGGCATGATCTAGTCTGATATATTTCACTATCTCCATTTGTTAATGTCAGAGGATAGATACTGGTGATTAAGTAATGGACTGATAGAATTCCATCTTTTTATCTTTGTAATGAAAGTGCCATCATTTTTGGAATGAAAGGCTTCCATCACAGCGTCTTATTTCCATTTTCTCCGCCCTCGCCGCACACTTCCAACACAACTATTTGCCTCACTCATTACCTGTTAGAAAACCAGGGTCACGGCAAGGGCTTGCACTACACTCGAAGGTGTCTGCATGGCAATTTAAAACATATCAACCACGGAGTGGTTTCCTCCCTGAGCGTCTCTCTTGTGCGCCTGCCTCCGCCCAAACAAACGCCCCACATGCACACAAACAAACAAAGCAACATTCTGCAGAGTCGGAGCCGGAGCTATGACTATTGTGCCTCACCATGTAAATTAGTTGTTTACTTCTGCTCCCGCTCACACTCGCTCGCATCATTAGCCGCCTAAATATAACAACCGGCTGCCACCAATTTCCATCACACAACCTCATTTCACTGGTAATGACAGAGCACATACACCAATAAACCGAGACCCTAAAAACAAGGTGAGCAGCAGCGTCGTGACGAAAATATTCATGAACTGAATATTTTTTTTCCCCATTCTTCTCTTCTATCCACTTAAAATGTCTATTAATTATGCCGTTCTGTATGCTAATATGGCCTGGCAATCCCCTGGTCATTTGGGCTGTGTCAATTTCAGAAAGGATTTCACGGGGATCAATCCATGCACCGCGGTTTATGATGGAGAGCGCCATGGAATGAATGTGAGAGATCGAGCACAAGTATAGAAGGACAGAGAGGCCCCTACCTCCTAATTACTTTTGTTTGAAGCGGCTGATAGTTAATTAATCTACAGTGTTATTGTGTTATTCTGGAGAACCACTTGATTCACAGCATTTTCAATTAGTAGTCTGAGACTCGGGGTTCACTCAGTGCGCCGTATATTATGACAGACATCTCATTACGCCTATAGCTGTTGGACAAATCAATGAGACGTGATGGGAAATCCTATACTGGCTGCGTTAATTACGGAAAACTCGTTCCAAAATTACATTTCCATGTGCATATTTAATTGCCGAAACTGTTAATTTGTATGGTTGAATACAGGCCAATCGGAGATTAGATGGCATATCTGTCCAACTGAACTCAATGTCACTCACTATGACAGCATAAATGATTGAACTGATCAGTTATTTACCTCTGTATATATATTTTCACTTTATTCCTATAAGACACTCTAAGACATTCTACTGAACATCAGCCATTCTGTCTTTGTATTATTCTTACTGTTTCGTTATTTATTATATCTTTACTGTTTATATAACATATCTTGTTATTTCCCTGTTGCCTCTTCTGCTTGCAATGTTTTTACCGCAAAATATCCCTGCAGTGAAAGGTATAATATCTACAATTCTATACCAAATCAAAAACCTACAGTGCTATGACTCAAATATGCAATAATAATGATGATATAAAGTGAGGACAGAAAGATGACATGTCTGAGAGCACCTACGGATGTTCAGAGTACATTAGCATAGCATTTTTCTGGCTTTGAGAGAGGGAGTAGAACATGTTCACAAATACTGAATATTAATATTGAACTTTCCTCAGCCATGGGAATAACTTTAGAATTCTTCGTTTAGGTGGCGTTCCCCTTTAATGTTAGATATGGCCTACTCATGTGTCCATGTGTGTGTGTGTGTGTGTGTGTGTGTGTGTGTGTGTGTGTGTGTGTAGGCAAGTAACTTAATTACTACCTGTAATAATTCCTGATAATGTTCCTGATTTTTTGCTTTGCATGATGTTCGGCTTCAGTAGGGAGCAGTATTTTGATATTATGTTGGGGCCAGCAGGGGGCAACAATTGGAATATGGCTATTTGAAGGAATTCATTATCGGAAATAATTAATAATAATAGAAGGATTTTATTTATATGAAATCATTCTCGGGTCACCACCCTTTTAGAAAGGGGAAAATAGCCAATTCCCCATTTAATTTAGTCTCATTTAATATGCTAACTGTACGGCTGTTTTCCTCAGGCTCCTGGAAGGAATCTCTAGCGAGCTATCGTATCTCAGCTAGAAGTGGTCTTGTGTTTTGGGAGAGGAGGCTTCAGAGAAGACCAGGATGTACTGGGCCTCAGTAGCAGTTGCTGACAGGCCGAGGCAGGCTCCAGCAGTTGGCTTGGCTTGGCTGCTTGGAGGAAGGTCAGGAGAAAAGACCTCTTCACAGGTCGAGGTGGTCGACGAGTTCAAAAGCTGGTTTGCTTTTGTTGGGACAGAGTCAGCTGAGCCAGTACCTCTGGGTTCAAATCCAGTTGGATAAACCAAAATTGGAAACTCGACTTCACAGACGGGTGTCAGAGATGAGGCTTCCTTTTCACCCCAAAGGGAAATGGAGGAGGGGAAGATCTTTCCAGAACCCCTGCAGGGAGTGGCTGGTATATTTAGCAAAGGAATGCATTTCAGACCTTGAGTTCCAAACTAGGCTGTGCGGCATCATTTTTGAATTATGTATCATAATGATGTCCTGTATGATTCAACGTTAATCTTCTCTACATGCCCATCATTGCTGCAGCTACAGATTATTTTCACTTTCAATTAATCCTTGTCAATCAATTGTTATGCAATTGTTATGTGTAATACTTTAGAAAAAAATTTGCCCCTGGAGTGTCTTTTGTATATCTTAATGATATATAATCAAAAGCATTTTATGACAATATTTTTGAACTTGTACTGCAGTAGGTTCTACGGAATGTCTTGGATAGTCTATATATCGACATTAATTAACATACTGCCAGGTTTACATAGACGTATTGTAAATTGCCTTTAAGCTTGCAGGCAGGAGGCTGACGCCAGCATCATACAGATAATAACCTCTTCAAATAAATACTCACTACGTCGTCATATGGTAGCTCTCCAGATATACTTTTGGTTAAGAAATACCCACACACATAGGTAGACCACACCTGCCAAGTCTCACAGGGAGAAAAAGCCTTTTGGGTGGATTTCCACATCTCTTTTCAAGCCTGTCACTTTTGTGTCTGCCCTGCTAGTGGCTTCAACACACAGGGGGACAAGGTTTAACTGTCAGGATGGGTTATCTTCCCTCCTCTGCTGCTCAAGGAGGTCAAAGGTTAATTCATCCGGTCCCTGGGTGAGACGGGACACAATGGAAGACAATTTGTTCTCCTCTGCAGGGTTCGGAAGCCCCACCGGATGAATCAAGCGTAATTAATGCAGACAGAGAGAGAGCAAAGGTTCCACATTTTGGACGTAGGTAATCAAACAAAGAGCAGAAAGATGGACAGTCTTTCCACCTCTTTTTCTTTCAGCGTCTTCGCCACTTTATTCTCTCGCCCTGTTTCATGTGGACATCCTATCTCCTTCTCTCTCTGGCTCTTGTTTGCACTTCCCATCTCTCACTCAGAGACAAGAGAGGTTCGAGAGCGCGGGCGGGAAAATCAATCAAGATTGGATTGATAGTGTAAACTGACAGGCCGAAGAGGCAGCAAACCGTAATACATGAGCAGATTAGGATCGAGAGCGTCTGCAGGAAACGGGTGTGACTACACGCTGCAGAAAACTAGGAGGACAAATTAACCCATTGTGATTAGTGCAATCACTTCAATTACTGCAGTCAGCAAAATAATGATGTAAAGAATAAAGACAAATAACAAAAGTGGCTGAAAAAGTAGCCTCAACACTGTCAATCATCAGTTAAATCTGTACATGCTTGAAATAGTTTAACGGTATAATACGCAACAAACTCCAAAAAACAATGTATAGCATTCTGACCCTCCACGTTCTCATTCCCAGGTCAAACACCGCCGCTTTGTCACGCCCCTCGGCGTCCCGAGGCTCACAGGCCACACAGGACCACAGGCACAAAAGAGAGCAGAAGGTATGAATGCAGCCCAAGGCTCGCTTCAACCTGCTGTGTCACCTTCCCGCAGGTTTGTGGGTGTGCTTATTTTTGCTTTAGAACATAACCGTTCTCACTAAAGAGAACTCTTATAGCTCGCTCGACCACCGTTGTGCTCGTTGAGCCGGAGCGGAGGGGCAAACTTTGAATGCTGTGTTTCTAAACTGCAACTGACAATGTGACGCCATATTATACCTTTGAAACAAAACACAAAACAGATTTTTCCAAGGAAATCAACTTTCCAAATGTGTGAGTGGGGGTGATGTATTGAGCTGTGTGTACCCTACTGTGTCTCTGGGGACAAAGTAGTGGATGGGGAGTGCGAGATGCAGTCAGATGTGTTATTACTAGCGACCAAATATAGCAGGCAGTCAAAGGCAGCATACAACAGGCAATACAGATGTGAGAAAATGTGAGACATTCCACCCACAAGACTTGCTTGAGCAGCGCAGCCATAACCAGCCACCCAAAATAGTGCACCAACCTATTACATGACTCTCCTGGCAGAGATAAATATATGCTATTTCATGCCTTATTAACACACTGCGGTCTGGAGAAGATCCTGAAATCATCAGCATTCAATGTACTGAATCAACAATCAATTTCATTCTTATTGTCAGGGATCACAATTTAAATGAGACCCCAAGAATTTAAATCAAATCCAAAGATTCAATCCCTTACAATGCATTCAAACATTTTACTACTAAATCAAATGCTGCCCATTGTAACCCGCTGAACAGCTTTTGGTCCTGAACACAGCCTGTTGCAAGATTCCCCGTTCTCAGTAAAATAAAACAAAAAACATTTCCAAATGTTCCAGTAAGTGCTCTCATTTTTTCAGCCACTTGCACTTGAACTAGTCCCTAATCCAGATTTCGCAGGGCATGTCGGAACTCTGGAAAAAAATATATTTCCAAATCTTTTTCTCATTGTATGTGTGGAAGCCACTGATCTCATGCATCGCATATCTTTTTACCCCAGTGGTTGGGATTCTACTGGTTCATTTCCTTTATTTGTTTGGAATAACATTTAACTTGCTGCTGATTTATGTAAAATAGTGCAGTAATGTCAGACCGCAGCTTTCATTGCCCAATGGGTCAAAACAGATCGGCAAAATTGCATGGAGTTCATGAAAACAATCACAGCGGCTTTTGTCTTGTTTAAATGACTGACCTTCATGCTCCTTTTCTGAAGCCCCAGTTTTCTTCATCTTCTTGGGGGTTTTCATGAAAAGTGGAAAGATGGTTCGCAGGCCAAGGATGTCCACAAACTTATGACAGTTATCTGCTCCCTCTGGTCCGATCATCCCATGGTCCAGGACCTTCATAGCACTGGTTCGAGACAATTTCTTTTCTCTGCAGCAGAGAGAGGATACAATGTTCTCAGAGGACTGACTAAAACATGGACAGACATTTTTACCTAAGCACCTCAGGATGCAAGAAACATGACATTTGACATTTGAAAGAGTCCGGTTAGAACAGTGCTATCTAGCATCCATGTAACGTTAGCGTATGCGACATGTAATGGTAGTGCATCCAGCACCTATGTGACATTAGCTGGCTTTGTCCAGCATCCAGCACCATAGGAATTCATGTCTGCAGAGCCCTGAAGCTCCACTGTGTGCTTGCTTATTCAAAGTTTATTTGTATAAAACCAAATGTTGCCGGTCCTAAAGACAGAGATTCCTCGTTCTACAGTTAGATTTAATGACATCTCCACTCCTAAAGTATACTTTATTTATATTAGTCTGAGTTGATAGCATGAACCCATATGAGATCATATTAGAAACTTCTGAAAGAAAAGAAAATTCCCCAAATGCTCTCTTACCCACGACTCTGAGCTATGACAAAATCAGAGTCCTGTTATCATCATTAGCCACACAATGGAACCGTAAGAAATTATGAATAGGTATTCCATGTTAATTCTGAAAACCTCAAGTTTAGTAAGATAATAAAATACCACAATAGAAGATGGAAAATGTGTTTCTTGTCAAACAAATAAATTATAGTTATTCATCTGTTTTCCACCATCAAAGCAACGGCCTGATAAGAGGAAGCAACTGTTTCATGCTCCGTCGACACGCCTCCTCTCGGGAAATGTAGCTGTCTGTCACCGTGTCACTCCCTCCATTCCCACCAATGACAGATGACAGTGTTTATCTCAGAGGAGGGACACATATTTCAGGCAGTTGAGTCTGGTTCTCCAGACAGACATTATATATGATGGACGGCTGGAGAGGCCGGGGGGGGGAGCGATACACAGTGTACTTTCTGAAGGGAAACTAGGCAATTCAGTTGGGAGACAGGTGACTTGACTCGGCATCCTGGTGGCGTGGACTACGCCGTCGTCGATGTCTAGCGGGATGCAAGCATGGCAGCAGCAGTAGTTTTTGATTAGACTCAAATTCTAGATGAAGCTGAAATGTTTTGCACCTGCGCTGACTGACGTTACCGGTAATCACCCTCAAAGTTCGACAAAAACAATCTCAGACATGATCAGAAAAAACCTCTTAAAAGGTAGCTGTACATTCACAAATGTTAAGGATATTTAAAAAAAAAAAACTACTGGTGCAACCCTCACCATCATCCGAGTATATGGTGTTTAAGCATCTGTAAAATGGCAGTGGTACATCACAGTTTTATGACGAGGTGTCTACTCTGACAAACATTTAGTTTTGCTGGGAATTCATCATGAAACCAGGCGTGAAATCTGCATGTATAAGGCTGAAGAGCCTGGGAGGAACTAAAATGGCATTTTTGAGAAATTGTCTGCTTGACACAGTGAATACAGCTAGATGATGTCCACAATGAGGAGGAGATGATGTAATGAACGAAGATAGTGGTCATTTGGCTGATAAAACATTGCTATCTACATGGAGGTAAAGCCTGTAATCATCATTCACCAAGGAACTGTATTTTGCATGTATTGGTACTACACTCGCACAAATTGACCAGCAGAATGATTTAATTAATTAATAAATTAGTTAAATTAAATTAATGTTTATTCGCATCACTCGCTCTAGACGTACTGGAGAGAAGGGGGGCTTTCCTCCATGTAGACACGTAATGACATGTAAAAATGCTGCTGGCGTTTCTCTTCGCTTACTGCAGCCTAACCTGAGCATGAGATTCATTAGCTGAAGCCCTTCCCCCCTGAGGAAGCGGTCCCGATTGGCTGGCAGCATGAGGCAGGAACACAGGGCGTCGAAGAGGTTCTCCATCATCTCCTGCTCCTCGGCCGTGGACGGGTTGTGACGTTTGAACACCTGAGAGGGAAGGCGGGAGAAAAGAGCAGGAAGGTTTCTTTTACATGAGAGGGAAATTCTTTGAAACGAAGCAACAGCTAGTGAAATGGTTTATTAGTGTAGTTTGGGACCTTGAGTATATGAATATGAGCTCCTTTAGTGATGAGAAGGAATGAACCTAGCCTGACAGAAACATTAGCCAGGTTTGACTTTAATGAAGAGAACAGAAGGAGACAGTCTCTGTATGAAAACTGTACTAGCTAATTTGGGTGGGTAACTACAGTTTGTATTTCTGCTCGGAGTATGTATGAGTGGCGTTAACGGTAAGGCTGAAAATGGGTTTAAAAACTGGCTCAGGATCAGAAAGGGCTTGGTGTGGAACCACAAAATACTAAATACAAACAGCAAAATAAGAATAGAGAGTCAAAGCAAAATCTTACAGATAATTGCTGCAGTAATACGTCAATGCCATCCATCTCTCCCAATAATTCTCTGGTGTCTGTGGAAAAGAGAACAAAAATAGAGGGAGACTAAGAGATAAAATTGGAGTAACAGGACAACGGCGACATTAAATTGAGATGGCTGTAAAAACAGACATTAAGTGGAAGGGAGGAAAGAACATCCAGGAGAAAAAAAGCTTTGAGTGGTTACATGATGGAAAGTAAAAGAGAAAAAGACAAAGATGTGGGAGGGATCGACAGAAGTGCTATACAATGAGGATGAACGCTGACTAACACGTTGGCGTCAAGACCTTGAGAGAGAGAGAAAATGAAGCCACTGAAAAATATACACCATACAAGTTATTTCATCTAGGCCCGAGTATTAAAATGTTCTTAAAATGTTCAAGTTACACAACACAATACCGGCCAGATGTTTTAAATGTAATGTTGTGTTCAAGAAATGAAGGGGAAAACGGAGGGAAATATTGTATTTGTTTGTGGTCAGCCAGAACTCTGCGATAGCATCGCTTATGTGTACAGGCACCAAACAAAACTGTGTGTACAAACCATAGACTGTCTATGGTACAAACAACAAGGTCGCTGCCAAATGTATCACGAGGTGACATTATTTTGAGGAGCTGCTGTAGTGTTAGCATAGACTACCTGCGATCCATGCAAGCTCCTTTCAGAAAACAAGCATTTAAAAGTCGTTTGCCCATCGTCTTGCAGACAGACCATGACTTCGGTCTTGATACAAATCGTCGTTATTATACTGTTATTTCAGCGTCCTCGTTGTCCGTTTATTGCAATTAACAACCACCGCGGTAGTGAACCAGCCGACGTGTAGCTTGTGAATACAGCTCAGTGAAAACCACCGAGCACCTCTGGGTGATGTGATGAACCCAGACAGGACAGCGTTTGATTTCCCGACGTCTCCGAGACTTCCACAACAAGCATAAAGATGCATTCGTGGTTGTTTCGGCCACATTGTTGGTGTCTACCCCCCCTGCTTATTGGTGCATCTTGTGCGAGGGACAGGGATAAAGACAAATAATCCCTGATCAGACTCAGAAATGAATAACGCAATTTGAAAATGTATCAGGAAGCGCCACGACACAGGAACATGTTTACAAACAACATTTTGTGCTTTGAGTTTGTTCCATTATCATGGCAGTGAAGTGTTCCTAACTAACACTATGACAAATTTGAAAACGTGATGAATCAATGGGGATAAATGTGTCATGCTGTTTTCATTTATAACAGCAAGGGTTTATATTTTTACATACAAGTCAAATTTGACAGCAGGAAGAGATCATTGCATTCAAATTTGCACATCAAGGATTATCCCAAATTGTCATTTTCCTAAAAGTAGCTGTGTGATTTGCCTTTGTTAATTCAAGACACTGACGGTATTAAAAAAGGAACCATTATTCATGGGAGCACGTTTCCTTTGTAAAAAATGGTCGAATTTGTATTTTGTATTTGAAGGGAAGGAGGAGGATGAATAAAGGCAGCACTGGGAAAGGGGGGGTTGAGTGTAAAATGAGACAGGACTCCTACTGAATATCAATATGGCTTGTGCCAATAATGAGAACCCATTCAAGGACCTGATAGTCCTGTGGCTATCTGAGGATTTACAGGGTTTTTAGTGAGGGAGGTAAAGGGTGGAGAAGACAGCAAATAAACAAGACGATGAGACTGAAAGGAGGAAGAGGAACGGAAAAATAAGGAGACATGGAAACATGAAGGGCAATATGAAAACAAGTGATGGAAGAAAATGACAAAAACAAGAAAAAGGACAGTAAAGAAAAGACAAATGAAAGGACAAAGAAAGACGGGTAGCAAAAGTGAGAGACAGAACCAGGATGGTAATTGAAAAAGAGATGAAAGAAAATGAGGAAAATGGTTAGAAGACTAAGAGAAAAAGATGAAAGAGAATCAGACTAATCCAGGACTGGTATAAAGAAAAAAGGAAAGAATAGAGGAAGTGAAGAACTGAAGAAAAAGAGAGAGAAAGGGGGAAAAAGGGCTTCTGTTTGAGAAAGCTGGGAAGTAGAAGATAAACTAACATAATTTGGAAGCCCAAACCATTTAGTGACACACTTACTATCATTGTTTTGCAGCAAGATAGCCAGGATTTCACTGCAGTATAACTTGTTAGCATCAAACGGGATCTTTGCCTGAGAGGGGAAGAGACCAAAATCTAATTACCACTCATCTTAAGAACCTCTGTTCTTCCGGAGAATTCTACAACTAAATATATATTTACATATAACGGTGGATATTTACAATAACGGCCACCATTACAACTCAAGTAATTCTCATTCTGAGCATTGAAATATGCTTTGAAGGAAGTAAAAGAAATGGAGTAATATGAGTTCATTAATTTGTTCCTAAAATGTCATACTGACCCACAAGAAAATGTAAAGCACCTTATGGTGAAGTGGGACTGAAGGAAACGACCTCAGCTCAAGCTTACCTTACCTCTGACTCAACACTACATGCAATTAGCTCCAGGAAATGTCCTAAAGCCCAAGGTCGTGTGCCAGGAAATGTAATTTTGTCCGACCAGTCCAGAACTTAAATATTACATTTAGTACAATAATAAGTATTTCTAATGTATTTTCTACTTAAATATTGAGAAAACATTTTGTCAATCAACTAATCAATGAATTGCTTAATCTATGCAGCTCCAAAAACCACGTTGTCCACATTCTTACCTTGATTCTCTTGAGCAGCCACTGCATGAGTCCCTGCTGAGCTGCCTCAGTGCACAGGCCTGGTCGGAACTCTGCCATGTTTTCTATGATAGCTGAGAAAGACATAACAAAAACTATCTCATTTCATCTTTCAAGTTCTGTGTTTTCCCTGCTAAAGTATCCTTGAGCAAGGCACAATAAGCACGGTTACAGAGACTGTACTGACAGAGATCAAATAAATTAAAATGCAGTAATCTGAAGTAGTGGAATGATATCGGCAACAGCACTGATCTCAATAAGTGGACAACAGGTTATCAAGAAGACGTGGCTAGTCCATTGAATTTCTCATCATTACTCAGCAACATTCAGTCCTTCCCATATCTGGGGAAAAGGCGAACACTGATATTGGCCAGAATACATCGGATTTGTGCATAGACATGACTGGTTAGGGGATTAATTCACATATCAACATTTTTTTTTTCAAACTGTTGTCTTTGTCACGAGAATGAGAAGATAATGCTGCACAAATCTGGCATGCTTTATTTAAAGGTTGATTTTTCTGAATAAAGGCCAACCAATCAAGCAGTACCAGCAGTTTGAGTTGCATCTACATTTAAGAAATGGTTCTGCTCCATCGTCAGAACCAAGATGGGAAACATTATTACTCCTTTCAACACTGACAAAGCAGCACCATAGTTCTGGAACTGGCTTCGTATGAAAATTCCTCAGCGGCTCATGAAGCAAAACGAAAAAACAAAAACAATCAGTATTCAGTATAAAATTAGGCAGATCTATTCATGAGCAGAAGCATTAGTGTTTCCTTTAAGCCCGCCTCCCTGCCCTTGGTTCAGCCTCATTCACAGACGGAGGAGGGGGAATAACTCCGGAGTTGGCCATTACTACATTTTACAACTGTTAGGACCAAATGATTTATATCAGGCCTTATAAAGTGTTTTGACTGGGTGTTTGACCCCCTTCTGTGGCCTAAAGTGTGCCAAGAAATCATCCCCCACACCATTACACCACCGCCCTCACAACAAGGCATGACGGATCCATGTTCTCATTCTGTTTACGCCAAATTCTGACTCTACCATCTGAATGTCTCAACAGAAATCCAGACTCATCAGACAAGGCAACATTTTTCCAGTCTTCAACTGTCTGCAAATTGTAGTCTCATTTTCCTATTTTTAGTGGAGATGAGTGGTACCCGGCGGGGTTTTCTGCTGGTGTATCCCATCCGCCTCAAGGTTGTGCATGTTGCGACTTCACAATTGCTCTTCTGCATACCTCGGTTGTAACGCATGGTTATGAATCAGTCGGCCCTTTCTCCTCTGACCTCTAGCATCAACAAGGCATTTCCGTCCACAGGACTGCCGAATACTGGTTGTTTTTCCTTTTTCAGATCATTCTTTGTAAACCCGAGAAATGGTTGTGCATGAAAATCCCAGTAACTGAGCAGATTGTGAAATACTCAAGTGAGTGAAAGTCTATGTTAAAAAGTCCAGATCTGTGCCTTTCTTTCTTAGCTTTCAAAATAAAAGCCTGGAACACATTATATTTGCAGGAGAGAATTTCACATTTTCATATGTTTATTAGCCACACCCCTGACTGTGGTCTCAGGCTTCACACATGTCAAGCTCAAGGGTAAAATCTTGGGAAATGTTTGTTGGGAAACTTTCAGCATACGTGACACACCAACTGATCCAGGGTGGAAAGTCTAATGACAGGCTGAAGTGACATTTGTAAATTACCCCCAAAGCACACTAATCAGAAAGAAAAATACCGTCTTCAGCTGATGTTTTTTCTGTGTTGGTGTGTTGGCCTCAGTACATGCCAGCACTTTAATACAGTGTCTAATCAACCTCCTCAGTCACAAGTTGACATATACAGATGCTATGCATACAATACTCATCTTTTTATAGCAGGTTCATCTGCGTTCTGTCCCAGCTACTTCTAATATTATCTAGAAAGCTGCCACATGATATCTCTATCAGAGCAGACGGCAGCAGATAGGGACAGACGGAGGAAGAGACAAGGATGGTGAAAGGAGGGAGAAGAGGAAAACTAAGGGGGTGGAGAGGAGGCAAATAAACAGAGAGGAAAAACAGAAAAGAGGCAAAGGGGTGGGAAGACAAGTCAGACATGAGGGATGGAAAGCCGAGGACACAAGGAGTGAGGGAACGTAACAAATTACATGATAGAGAGGGATTGCAGGGCATAAAAAGGAAAAAGAAAATACAAAAGAGCAACATTTGCAGAGAGGGGCAGCAGATGATAGAGAAATTTGGAGAGAAAGAAACAGAGGATGGGGAGAGGGAGGGTGCTGAGGGAGAGACGAAGGGCCTTTATCAGTGATTCAAACAGAGCAGACAGACAGTGTCCTGGTGGACAGCAGGCTCAGAGCAGAGAGCAGCCAAACCAGACAAAAGGCTTATTCAAGCTTGGAGAGCTCCCTTGATATAACACACACACGCATGTGTACGCACACGCACACACACACTAGAATCGAAGAGACACAAGCACTGCTCCCTCGACATAACCCACACTCACACACAGAGCCAAATCCACACACCTAAACAGCCCTCCTGACACTCGGCCTCAATCTGGCAACAAAGAAAAAAATCATCTCTGTAGACTCATTCAACACGAAAAAGAGCTGAGAGGCAGAAAAGTCGGATTCATGTGAGGCTAAATGCAGAGACTGTGACTTCTCAAACTATCTTGCTGGCCCATAACCTCCCCTAGCCCTCGTGTTTTATTTTTAATGCTGACAGGTCTCAGCCTGAAACACTGGTTTTGACTCTTGATAACTAAGAGTTCACAGTACACACCTCATATTCAAAATGTATTAAAAACGCTTCCTCTTTGCCAAAAAATGTAAATCAAGAGAATGACTGCTTCCCTCCGCTGTCATTGAAAACGTTGGCACTTGGCAGCAGAGGAACACACCGTTAAAGCTTAAAGAACGCAAATAAAGTTAGTTTACATCCTCTGTGTAATGTCAAACCCAAGTCCAGGAGGACTCCCTGTCACTGTACTGCCCAAAGCACTAACACTGACTCATACACACCTTAAAGCCATACCTCCCTTTGGAAGGGCTTGTCATATTTCAGCAGTAAACACAACGTGGTGATGAATCATTTTTACTCCGAATATGCAAATGCTATTGAGTTGCTATCTTTATCCAAGCTGTTATCATGTGCGTGATAGAACCATAGACGAGAGTCTCTGCTGTACCGACAGTGAAAGTTGGCCCAGACGTTGTCATATATTTGTCCTACATGTTGTGAATATACATGAAGCTGCACACTGAAAGCATCTTCTTGTCTAGTTATACTGCTCATAGCAACACAGCCAGCTTGTTTTGCTGTTGAAATGCATGTATGGGTAGAAGTCACATGTGCTGCGACACCATATTTCTGTCTTTAAAGATGCTAAACTCCAGGTTGACAGCATATCTATTGCCTGGACCGCCTCCACATGGCAACAGCTGAGCTGGCGGCTGGAAGCTAACGGTGCACAAACGGTAAACATCAGTAACAGTGTTGACAGGGCTAACAGTATTAACTTGAGGGGGAGGCTGGGTGTTATGAGCATTATCAGCTATAACAGCAGTATGAGCGCAGTGCAGACTGGACGTGATAAGTTAGCTCGTGGGGCACACACACATTGGGACTGACATGCATAAAAAAACCCACAAAAGTATGGATTACATCACACAAGTTATAGTTTGTTCCTTGCAACTGCTTGGCTGGCCAGTTTAAGTGGTACGTGTGGTACGCAGTATGTCAAGTTATCAGCCGTTTGATTGAAATTTATTTTTGGCTGATGACAGTGGAATTACTGCATCTCCATCACTCTGTGCTCGACTGTCGCCTACACTTTAAGTTTCTGGTCAAAGACCCTGAAAAGAAAATGCCTGCCTGTTTAACCATTTAGGGTCACATCCCTGCCATATTGTGCACCTATTTACCAATATATGCAGATAATTTACAAAATAAATTATTAAATTTTTTTTTTACTCAGACGCTTACACCAACCAATTCCAACCAATCATATCATGACATCCATGAATCAATCTGCAACTTTCAGCAGCAAAGAGCTAGAGAAGGTTGTGAGCTAATCTTTTGAATGATCCTTATTGGGAAATATGTCATAGAATATAGATACACTTGAAATGCTGTTTCGGCTCGACTTCAATATGTATGAAATGGCTGAAACTGGGGATGCACTGATACGGATACCAGCATACTGTGAGCGTGTACTTGTACTCGTTATCATAAAGGTGCTCCAATACTACCACGCCGATAATTAGGGCAGCGACATCAGGTAGGCGGCGGAGCAGGAATAATGTCAGCCGTGACAGCTGTCACGCTCTCTGTTGCTAATATAGGGGCTAAATGCTACATTCACAGCTGTAAGGCGTCACACACACTTTCCTTAAGTGCACTGGAGCTGCTGACCTCTCTCTCTCTCTCTCTCTCTCTCTCTCTCTCTCTCTCTCTCTCTCTCTCTCTCTCTCTCTCTCTCTCTCTCTCTCTCTCTCTCTCTCTCTCTCTCTTCTCTCTCATTAAGAACTCATATCAGTACTCGGTATCGGCAAGTACCCAAATGCAAGTACTTGTACTTGATCTAAAAAAGGGGTATCGGGGCATCCCTAGCTGAAACTATATTGCGTACAGTATTTTAGTGTATCTCAGTACAGTATACCTGTGACATGATATGAAACTACTTTGCTTATGGAAAGTATTTTGGGTAAAAAACACAGATCTAAATATGATTTTTGATTATGTTGATGGACAAATAGCACCTGAAGCGTCATTGTTCAGTGTACATTGGTGTACATCTCCTTACCCAGTGTGTTATAGATGCCATCAGCCTCCTCCTTCACCTGCTCATCCAGCCGCTCCATATTCTGCACCAGCAAGGCCACCACCTGACCCTCCAACTGCACACAAAGAAAGATCAGGTTAGCAGGAGTTAGCTTTTTTAAGTCACTCGTGATATTTATTATCATCCTGATAATAAAATCCTATGTCCTATCCCTAAACCCCAATGATTACTGTGTAATATGACGTATGACTCATTAGAAACAAATGTCTCACTGCTGTTAAAACCTTTTTACCTCATTGTCATTTTGAAGTGCATAGTCCACTTTTCAAATCTCACAACTCTTTTCACTGTGTTGGAAGTCTGTCAGCTGAGACCTTATCTTTATATTTTTGCAACATTTTGAAGAAGAAAACGAATTTCACAAAGAGAAAAAAAATAATGCATCGTCAAGGATGGGAGAGTGAATTTTTACTTTTAAGCCTCAGTCTTGGCAGAAGAAACCTGGTTCCTTTCTTAGCTTCTCCGAACATCTTGAAGAGTCAAGATCGTAGACTCATGCCGACTGGCTGGTTAAAAGTACCATTAAACATGAAAGAGGAACTTTCAGGAGACACTAGACGCCGATTTATAACCCACTAGAGAACGGTGTGGATCATTTTGATTCATCTTATCAAGGACACCACCTGCCCTTCTGGCAGCAAGGACAGAGGAGCTGGAGCTTACAGCAAAGAGGAGAGAGAAATGAATTCAACCAAGCCTTGCTGCCCTGAAACTGTTTCCCTTGGAAGCAGCTGTAAAGAGTTGTTTATGGGTAAATGGACTGCATTTATATAATGCCTTTATCCTGTGAGTGCTGTGTAGCCACCTGAGCTACTGTCTCACCCACTATCACATCACCAGCCAACACACACACACACACACACACACACACACACACACACACACACACACACACACACACACACACACACACACACACACACACACACACACACACACACACACACACACACACACACACACACACTCTTTAATGAAAGATATTACATTAGATTTCTTCATACTGACAAAATAGTCACATGGAGTGACATCGAGTCGTGTTTGCATCCTCAAACAAACATAAGGGTCAAACGTAACACCAAAATGTTTAGTACCTTGTTTAAAATGTTTTAGAACATATACAAGCTGATCCGCACAGTTAACATATAACTTTCTGAATGTTATATGATTGCTTACACTGCATAAAACTCATCATTGTGTGCCTCAACGTAATGTCTTTCACACTTAACCACTGAATTAAAAAGTAATTAAAGAGAAACATATCTAGTCAGAGTGCTCAAAGACCCTTGAAACATGAGACAAAACAGGTAATCATTGAAGCGAGGAACCGGTAGCCCGCTGAATGTCGCCGAGATGGAGCCTGGCAAAAAGCAGGCCATGTTCAAGCCACCAGATCTTTTGATTAAGTGTCATAGTAGCCATAAAGGAGCAGGGGCACACAGGTCTTTCCCCCATCATAGGAACATCAGCACATTATTGTAGTTTGACCTTTGTCTGTGTCGCTCTAAATGTCAACTCACATAGTGAGGTATCAGAAATCTTCCCTGGTTCAGACACAGCATGAAAGGCTGAGCAGAGGGACCGAGGGCTAAATGTACAGAGAAGAATGAGAAGATGTTGAGCATAGAGCTGATGCCAACAGACACAGCTGGAGGGTGAGAAGTGTGAGAGATACTGCTATAATTATATGGTTGACATTACACTTTGAATTATATATTTTTTTTTTTTATCCCTCGACACATTCTTTGTAAATCCAGTCTCAAATTGATTTAACTGCCATGACAACTTGTCCTGACATATAGCTCAAAAAATGTGTATAAGTTTATCTAAACATGTCAGAATGCATAACATAATAGCATATTTGTGCCCCAGTTAAATACTTTGTTTTATAATGTATATATATATAATAACAGTAAAAACAAATTTGTGTGAAAATATTTTTGTTACATAATTCTACATTTAAAATCAGTTAGTGATCTCTTCTGCAGATAGAAAAAAAAATAACATATAATATCAATCAACCATAATAGACAGACACTGGTCTGAAGCAGCACCATGGAAAGAGCCTGTAGTCCAATCAGACTTTACCTCTACATGGCTTTCTGGAGCCAACCAAAGCTTTGCGTTAATTAACAAACAGTTTCATTTAGTAAATACAAACATTCCAATGTCCCAGTTTAGTTCCTGTTGCAGTGTAAGTGAATGACATCAGCTGACTACGGACCCAAGCTGTTGCCTAGCAATGCAATCCCGTTTAAACGGTGTATACTGTTAATCAATCCACCCTGCTTGGTGTTGATGCCAGAGCTCACAAACCTAAGTATTGAGTCCACAAAGTGCTGCTTCATTAATGCCATTAAAGAATGATGTAAATCCTGAACTCACCAGAGCATCTATGAGTACCTCAGCACCTTCCTCGCTCTCATGGAGTGTGTCAATATCTGTCAGCTCCTGCAGCAGGTCCACCACTGCTATGGCAACATGTTGCTCAGGCTAAGGACAATACATTAGTGTAAAAGAGAGACAGATGTTACCGATATAATTAATGGTGGCTCTGATCTATTCCAGCGTTCCAGTGAGCCAGCATGCACAATAACTGGGACCTGAAAAAGGCATTTTTCAGGTTAAACATTTTGACATGTCACAGTAAGAAAGAAATCACAGGTATAAATAATGAATCAACATTCATGACTGATTTCTGCTGCTTTGATAACAGGTTCCTGTTTTTTTTTCACTCTCACTGGAATACTTCAATAGAACAGATAATTGATTAAAAAAGCCCACTAGCTCCAGCACCCCCATCTGCTACTCTTTCTCAATGTCAATGAATGCCAAATTTAAAGGAGGCTACATCATCAACACCGCCGAATCACTGTCCCAATTTCCAGGATCCTTCAAATTCTCCTTTTTTTTCACAGGATTTTAAAAGATGCATGTGCATATCCTCCATGCTCCTAAAATACCCACAATCCTTTGCAAACAATGCATTTTCTGTCCACCAAATTGGATATTGGTTCAGTTATTTCACACTCAGCAGTCCGACAAAATATTTTCTGAACAAATATGAGGAGAGACATTGCTATTCGAGTCATTGAATCTTCACTAATATTGGATCTACAAGGACTACTTTAAAGGTTTGTTACAAAAAAATCCAAGACATTTACAACATGGAGCATACAACTGCATTATTTCAACTGAAAGCAGATGTATTCCTAAATGACCTACATTTTGATATGAATGATATGCAGAATTTTCTTTTTTTTCCCCTTCTGTGCGTCTTTAATTTTTTTTTGGAAAACCATTCTTTCTTGTTTTTTTTTAAGGCAATGGCCATCTGCAATGTGAAACTTACTTTATTAATTACATTGTCACCATTTCCAAATGGAAAATGAAGTATGTTGGTATGTGGTATTGCTGAGATAAAGAATGTTCCTCACATGTATTATTGTTAGGATGAAAGACATCCATGAACCCTCATCTAAGTTGTTGGAAGTGCAAAGACAAGACTAACCAAGTCAGTTTGGATGAGTGTATTTTGTTTCTGTCGTTAGTTACAATTGGCAAAGTAAAATAACTGTGTCGTCAATATAGTGTGGTAGGTTTAAGGAGAGCATAACAGCGTTTTTTTTTTTTTATCTGAATTAACTCTGTCAGTTAAGGCTTAATATCGAACAAAGCAGAATTGGTGTTTTTTGGAACGATGTAAATGTGGATTTGACTGAAGTGTTTTTTTCAATTGGAGAGGTAAATGAAAAATAAAAATAAAATAGCTTCAATAAGTTAAATTAAAATCCACGGTTGATGTATAAACCAGGTGTGTAGCATGGCTCCTATTCCTATGATTTCAAATGTTTTTACGTTCTATATTAAATATTTAATGTTTCTGTGTCGGCTAATTATAATATGCCACACGTGCTTATTTCAATTCCCACGCTTTCCTGGTAACTCCGTGTTTAACAATTTCTTCTGTACCCTGTCAAACTCGCTAGGCTGTTCCAATGTGTGTATGAAAAAACTCCTTAATTCAACTTCCGATCATCATCCATTGTGGGCTTTTTTAAGCGATTGACAGGAATCAAACGAAACAGGGCGTCTGGCAGTAGGTTGCAAAAATAGAATAGTTGGAACCTATTTGTTTCATTTAGAATGGATATTCAAACATTAGTTTTGGTCCAGTTAGGCCGGACCTACTCACAGGCTTATCTTTTAAAGACCAATGATTTATAAACTCCAAAATACTGTATACAGGATAATTAGATCAAAATGGACAGACAGTCGGAATCAATCTGAAGTGAAAGGATATCAGTGTTTTCATGACTGAGGAGGCCCAGCAGAGAGTGGACGGCATTCAGCTCCACCAGCAGGTGGTAGAGGTCTGGCATTGTTGCGATAACGTGCATTTCCTGGATAATGTCATTCAGGTCCAGCTCCGACTCCATGAACCTAGTTTAAGGAGCGAGACTTTTTGGTTAGCATCCTACGTTACCATTCAACCTAAACTGCCATAGATGAATTTGGTTATTATAAGTTACTGACTGTTCTTGACACATTTGATTTTGGGGATAGTGAGGCACACAATAGATTTACAAGAAAATGTGTTTAAGCAGTGGAGAAAACCTGCAATTATCTTTGGTACATCCACATGAAATCTGGCTTATTTCACATACAGTAAATCATTTATTTAAATGTATTTTAATGAAATCCTCAAATATACATAAAAGACAGCAAAATATTGATAAGTGTCTGTAATGAGCTTACTTCTCTGGGTTGTCTGGAAACTTAATCCGTAGTTCTTGATTTTTGTATGACCTTTTCTCAAAGGTCAGGATCATTTTCTTCACTGAACTCTCATCCACTGGCTCTGCCTGTTTCATTAGTGCATACGGGAAGGGGGTAAATAGTAAAAAGGGAAGACAGAGAGAAAGTAAAAGACATGAATTGAGGAAAGCAATAACAACAAAAAATCATTACATTGCAAGCAGTGATGAGTGAATCTCGATTATTATAAAAACACACAATAAATTGATTATGGTAAAGCTGGCCAGCTGCTGACACCTGAGAAAATCAAGGTGGATCATGATGAAAAAAAGAGCCTGATTTAAAAATAGACACATTTCTTGTATATTGTATGATCAGCTTATCTAAGATAATTTGATACATTTTACGAAAAAAAGATGTTCCCAAAAAAAAGATGTGTGTATTTTGTGACACAATAAAAATTGTTATTTCTTAACAAAATGTAAAGTGATACCAGTATTTTCAGGTACCATTATAGTACTATTAGAGTTTTAAGCGTATTTCGATGAAACCAGATGTACTTCTCCACATGTTACATATGCCCACCAAATTTCATATATCTATGGTGAAGGGAAATGTTCACCAATCCTGGTATGTGTGCAAAGCATCCCTAGCCCATCAAAAATACCATTAATTTCAAGAAATAATAATTTTAGTGATTTCAATTGGGCCTTCACCGACCGCCTGGTCTGTGATCCATCCCAAATTGGGGTCACCCTCATTATGTGGGTGCAGCAATGTAGCCAGAACTTTTCTACGATCAGGGGGAGTGTAAGAGCATTTCACTGGAAAGAGAATGTGCTTGACCGCATAATGGCTTAGAAGCCTGTAAACTGTTCGGCACATAATGACTGGTTAGGAAATTACGATTGTCTGACATTATGGAACAGTGCAGCACTTTGCTCTGAGTAGCTCTTGACACCTGAAAAGGCTGCAGTGTCGGATAATAAGAACACGCTACTAGATGTTCAATTTTCTCTAATGCACTAAATCATGTGGCAACAATGGCGCTGACAACGACTATTTTTTTTAAACAGGAAATAACCCAGAAACTTTCCTTCTCCAGACTTTTTCAAATGGATTACTTTTCTACACATCCACAGATTCTTCACTGTGTCTGTGTTTTAGTACTTCCAACTCTTCTTACAGATGAGGAAAGTGAACTCGACGGACCGAAACAATCCATGCTTAATTCGAACCTTGGCACGTACATTCAGTTACACTGGACTGAAATTGTGCAGCTGATACACATTAAATCTTGGTCATAGATTGATCACTTAGAATATGTCTTGCAATGACATTTTTGTGGCAAAAATTGTGTACGTAAAGCATCCCCCTTCATTAAATTCAACTACAGACAGAAACCCAAACATTTAGACATATATTAAGGGCATATCGGTCATTCCGTGTCATTTCATCAGATTTCTGAAAATCTTCCCACCTGACCATCTCAGAATGTCCTGAAAAAATTCAAGTACAAAGACACACTTGTTAATAGGACAAATCCAAAATATTAGGTCTCTACTGTCAACAGTTTTCTCATGAAACATCATTGAATGAAGGGTAGTTTAGAAGGTTGTTGGCATCATGCTCTGAAAAGCCAAATTTAAACAGCAATATCTGGAAAACTATCTCACCTGTGGCCTTCAATTTCTACAGTGTATATCTGTTACTAATAGCCTCCAGACATGAAATATCAGGGGTGTAGCTCAATGATAACCTAGTATGGTAGGTACTTAAAATGTGGCTTGTTGAAATAAAGTAGTACATTTGAAGAGTGGCTGAGCTCCCATTTTTGCAGATAAAAGACTTCTATCACTTCTGCCTCTATCTCTGGTGTTAGCTTAAACATTCTATAAAATATGGTTTCTCTTAGATTATTAGTTTCACAGATATTAAGGCTCAAAAATGGAAGTAAACACATCTTTGCCCAACTTCAGAGTCATATTCCAAAAAACTGACAACAAGTATCAGGTCCAAACTTAGTTTTTTTGAAAGATCATATTGTTGTTAAAATCATATTAAAAAATCAGGAGGGTGTTTTGCCTCATTTTGTCGGAGTGATTTTTTAAAATCCTTGATATTGGTGGGGGTTTTGTGGCCGGTTTTGGTACTGCATGTCTTAACAGCCTACTAGTTAATATCACAGGAGGGCAATTCAATTGGGTTTTTTACCATTTACCAAAGGCTTATATGTGACTTTTTTCAGGACATTCTGAGATGGTCAGGTGGGAGGCATTTGATGAAATGACATGGAATGACCCATATATGGTATCACTGGTTACCTGTCTGTCTGTCGCTACATGTCAGCCCTGTGATAGACTGGTGACCTGTCTGTCACTACATGTCAGCCCTGTGATAGACTGGTTACCTGTCTGTCTCTACATTTCAGCCCTGTGATAGACTGGTTTCCTGTCTGTCTCTACATTTCAGCCCTGTGATAGACTGGTTTCCTGTCTGTCTCCACATGTCAGCCCTGTGATAGACTGGTTACCTGTCTGTCTCTACATTTCAGCCCTGTGATAGACTGGTTTCCTGTCTGTCTCTACATTTCAGCCCTGTGATAGACTGGTTTCCTGTCTGTCTCTACATTTCAGCGCTGTGATAGATGTCAGAATGTCAGCTGGGATCGGCAACCCTGAATACAGCCCTGAATACAGGATATGCGGTAGTCGATGGATGGATGGAAATACACTACTTGTCTGACTTTTGCTACTTAAGTGCACCATACTGAGGGTAAATGTTGGCTGATGACTCCCTGACAATTCAACGTCTGGCCTTATCACAGTCCTACATCAATATGTAAAATTAGCCCAGTGCTGCGTAATACCTAGAGATATTTTCTCATGGAAGAATGAACCATTTTCCATTTTTCTGTCTGCAGTGGAAAATGTCAACAAAATCCTTTATGAAACAATAAACAAATCCAGCAAATGCATAATAAAATGGGTGATAATATTATAATAGGAGACAGTAATATGTGTCTGATAATCTGAGTGAAAATAATGTGTTTGTGTGTATGTGTGTGTGTGTGTGTGTGTGTGTGTGTGTGTGTGTGTGTGTGAAAATTCACCCACCTCAGGTTCTTCTTCATCCTGATCCATCAGTTTCTCCAGGATCTTCTTCTTGTCCCCAGTCAGCTCCTCAGCCTCTCTCATATCACCCCCTCCTTCCATTGCTAACCCTGCTTCCCGGTACCTGGCCAACTCCCTGGCACTCAGCCCTTTATGCTGTTTCCCTCCTCGGGAGTCATCATCTCCTCCCGCTGCACCTCCATCCCCGTCCCTGGGACGCTTTGCTCCCCTGTCAGGCTGCAAAATGAAAGGATGTGGTGAAATCTAAGGCTAATGATTGTACGCTGAATCTGAACTGTTAGTAGAAATATAGGGGGGTGCTGTGAGGATTTGAAAAGATGACTAAGGTGTAGGTTGGATGGTTGATGACGGTTTAAAAGTAGACATTTTAATCAGTTATTGTTATTGTGCATGAAGTGTTAAACATGTACCGTTATGCTTAGAGATAGGCAACAAAGGAGTTCGTTTTAACCCACAGGTAATCATCCCCATGTACTTGAGAAGACAAATACTCAATAATGAAACTGCATCGGGACAACTTTTAAAGCAGATTCATCTCCCTACGTGGAGACGTGCTCGAACGGACTGTCTTTGATAAAACTATGCCTCCAGAGTCGATGTGTCCAGATATGACATTAATTGTACGTCTAGCGTTAAATGCTTCCGTATGTAAAACCCGTTTTGTTATGTTATGCGACGTTTCAATGTGAGTTAGTGTCGTAGCATCCTTATGCATTTGTTGCACCCACAAAGTAGATAGCAACCTGCTCAACTAGCATGCTAGCTGATTAAGTAACTTGGCGATAAATAAGAACGAGATTTAGGTTCGTATCCTGCCATGCAGCGCTACACAAGGCTAACTCAATTTAAGTCACTGGCGGTTAAATAAATAACGGAAACAGAGTCAGACACAACAAAAACACTGAACTAAAGCCCGTTGCCGGCTATCAGTAACTATAACTATTGTAAGCGATCCAGGAATGAGAGATACATTTTAGCTTAATTAGACTTCCCCATTGGTGAGCAGAATAACATATCTACCTGATAATTAAGGAGCTCTCCGACATCCATATCTCTGGGTTTAAAACCTAAATTTTCTGAAAACCAGGCGATGAATAAGAGCGTAAGTCACACTTCTACAGTTAGCTATACGGCTAACAACAAGCGCTCCACAGATACACACACGCTTGCCGTAAAACGGTCGTGTTCGCTGTCGTAGCTTGAAACTGTCGTAAATGTTGTCTCTTACATGGTCTCTTACCCCAAATGTGATACGTCCAGGATTAGAGAGACAGTTCAGAACATCATTTAGATTCTTAAAACATCAGATTTAAGAATCAAAATGTTCTGATCATAAACCACCAATTTTCATTTTAGAGAATTTAAACAATACATTTAATCTATTTTGTATCCCAAAAATAGAAAGACCATTAAAACCAACACAATAATAAGAACATTAAAAAACACTGCAGTTTCCTTATCTGTATCACATGCCAAAATGGCAAACTCGAGGCATCAAAATTGTAGTAAATAATGGGTGATGTCAGTCCACTTCTTACAGTCTATGTTGTCACAAGTTTCATCACTGCCTGGCCATTTTAGGAGACTAAGCAGGTCTATTAACTCCTGTTAGAGAAATTAACTTGAATACAGATTATTCTCAATTATTTCGCTCCACAGTCAAAGAAAATATTGGACCAATTTTCACAAGCAACATATCTTCTGAGCATTTTGACACTAAAATGGCATTTTCAGACAAATCAAAAGAAAACTGACCTTCTTGACAACCTGTCTCTGTCTCACACTCTCACAATATGGCACAAATATTCACAAACACCCCTGCTGACTTATTTTTATAATGCTATTAGCTGTGTAGATATCTAACTTCAGCAAGAAATAAAGTAAAAATACATTGTTCAAATTTGAACAAATAATGAAAAATTATTTACATGGATGGTTGCTTTTAGACTGAAATCTATGCTTGCATCTTCATGTTTGTCTAACGTTATAGTTTGCCCTTCATTTGTAGAACAAGTCACTCTGCTGACAGTAGACATGTCCTTGTTTGTGATTTTGGTCATATGCTGCAATCACCACCTCTTTCATGAGAACGTGCTCATAACCAGATTGAAAATACGCTCTGTTGATTTAGTGAAATGATAACCATATTCATGCAGTTGTTGGGGTGAGACAGATTGCCAAAACTTCCCCTGGGTATGTTGACCACACTTTTTAGTGCAGGCCTGTCTCTAACAATCCCTGACAAAACACACGAGAAGGACACTAGCAGGTAGGGCCCTCACACTGCTATCTGCGATATGTGTGTGTGTGTGTGTGTGTGTGTGTGTGTGTGTGTGTCTCTATTCACAAGTGTATTGTCTGGAGGGATGATAGACTTAAGGGTCAGTATGAGAAAATTCAAGAAGGAACAATATAATACTGTTGTGTAATAAAAAACACAAAACATTTGTGAAGTTTAGAATGTTGACATGTTTTACTGTGTCAGAGTGGTGTTGAGTTATTTTTGCTATTGGCCCATTGAAATGCATTATGCAGCAATACAGATGTTTGATGTTATTCACTCGGTTGACATGGTACAGCTCATCATTTCTTAAATGATGCATATTAAACGGACATATTATGAAGGACTATTTATTGTGTCTGCAGACTTAATGAATTAGAGTGTCACACAGAAGTAATACAACCTGACAAAAAATATAGTTTTTCCCTGCAACAGCTCATCCTCCAATCCTCAAATAAACCCCCTTAATGATACAAGTAAAATTAGACACGACCGTTTCCTCATCAGACCTCACACACAAAAATCCTGCTCTTAAGGGCTCAATTTTTGCCGTATTCTTTCCAGGAGAGCTTTATATGCCAAGCTGTCTTATTGTTCCAGACAGGCAGAAAATCATCTTTTCAATGAGCATCATTGGGAAATATGAGTGGTGCATGGTGTCAGATCCTCCATTGGCACTCCAGTCTCTGGCCAGTGATCTGTGACAGTAGAGCAATAGAAACAACATTTAAAAGGAAGGCCACTGCCAAGCAGTCAAGCTTGACATCCCAGAAAACACGAGGGGGGAAAAGCACTTGATCACCGGAAAGAGAGAGGAACGGAGTGAAAGAGAATAAAAGGAAGCAAGAAGGGTGAAAAAGAGAATTGCATATTAAAATCCCAAGGCAGGGAGGCAGCTTTAGCCTTGATTGAGTTAACTGGAGAGAACTAATTTGAACTGCATTTGGATTCAAAATAATAACCGTAACTATTTATATGATGTGTGCATATTTTATTTTATTGTTGATGCTAAAAAAATGAGACTTGATGATGAGCTATCAAAAGAGAATGTGTTTATCACACATTTTGTGCACCATCTTATGGTTAATTGTTGATGACAGGGCAGATGCCATACACTGATCAGTATATAGTAAATAAATGAGATACACAATCAAAAACAGACAGGTAAAAAGAGACACAAACATAAATATTAAAATGATAGAAAAGGTTGAACAAATATTAAATATTTGGGTCAGAAAAAAGAGAAACAAGAGCAACTACACTGCCATCGTCATTCGGAGAAAAAAAACACAATTTCAAGAGCAGTTAGGTTTTAATATTACAAGGCCAATCATGACACACCATTGTTAGCTTGCTAACATTACCTTGGGTGCAGTGACAGAAAATGGATTGTTTTTTTTAAAACAACAAAGTGATGTGGGAGAGAGCGTGGGGAGGAAATGTCAAATTGGTATTATAATTGCAGGCGTTGATGGGTGATGGTAATCAGTATATTTATTTTCAGGATTACAGCCGACAGTGGCATAACCCATTTTTAAAAACAAGTGTATGTTTTCTCCTTTTTTATTGTCATGTTATGTTGATGTCTGTTATGGTCTAATGTATTTGTGAAGGTGGTCCTCAGAAATGGTTTAACAAGCAGAAGTGGCCCTGAAGTGACAAAAGGTTGAGAACTTCTGCTTTAAAAGATACAGGCAATAACAAAAATACAGACAAACTGACGGAGAAAATGTGAAATATTTTTAAATAAAGATGTCAAATACAGTCAACCACTAACCTTGGATCCAACTCTGAATTTCCTCGTCTAGTGCAGCTGCCTGGAAGCCTCCATTATTACAAATCCTTTTTGTTCACACAATGATTAACACATTCGACAATCCCTGAAGGAGCCAAAAGCTTTTCACACACAACTGTCTGCTAAATGACATCGCACTCATCATTTCCCTGCAGAATTATTCCGGGGCGACGCTGCGTGATCATTTTCATTGAATCATATGCCATTTCCTTTGAAACAGAACAATACAATTTCACACAAGCTGTGACGGCTGATTGCATTAAATCACATGAGGTCAGTGGGATAGTGCCGAGCTCCGCGGGCTAACATAAGTGTGCTCAAACTTCAGAGTGGCAACACTATTATTAAAAGAGGGAGCGAGAGATGATGAGGGCCGATTGCCCTTATCATTTCCCATCGCGAAGTAAAGTGATGCAATCAACTGATTTGGTCTCGTCTTAAGATATGATTTGAGTTGATGAATCACATCAGCGGCCACATCATCCCCAAAACACAGTTGAAGATAAAGTACTTATCGAGATTTGTCCAACAGTGAAGCGTTAACAAGTTGTTTGGGTCATGATGGTCGTCCTTCTACTGATGAACAAGCCTCTCTATCATCTCCGTGCCATCCTCCTAGCTAGGCAACCATTGATCGGGAAAACTCTAAAGCAACAACAACAACAAAATATTCTGAAATACAAAAGACAATACAATAAAAGATGACGCTTCCTTCACTTGTTGAGCATGGAAGGACTCCTCTACAGACATGGTTTTTACAGACTAAAGGAAACTTTTTGCCATCAGAATAAATTCAGATTTTTATTAGGGCTCGGTGTCGCCACTGATTTCCAGAATTGATTTGATTCACAAGGTCAGGATTCGATATAATCTCCAATTTGATTCAATTCAATATCGATTTGGTTAGGGATATTTCAGTTCCAATACCACTTTGCTTGGATATGAAATAGATTCTCATAGAACAAAAACTTTAAATTGTACAAGGAACCCTCTAACCTTGCGCATTATTAAAATACTAATGTTTACATTAAGAATTTACCCTAAGGCAGTAACATGAATGTACTTTTTATTAAACATTACCAACAGCCTGTCACCTGCCTTTAGGCTTGGCGGTGCCTTCAGTGGAGCAGCTCCCGCCATGTTTTGGTTCATTACTGGTCTCTCCGTGGCCAGATCTCCTTGCACGAAGAACCAAAGGCTGGCCTCGCGAGACTAAATTCACGTATCCACAAGAAAAGGCATGTATTAAAAGATTGATCCTGGGATTTTATTAATCGATATCTGAACATTCAAATGAAGATCGATTTTAATCAGAAAATTAATTATTTGAACCCAGCCCTAATTTTTTATTACTTTTTATTACTTTCATATATATATATATATATATATATATATATATATATATATATTGATTTTATACTTTATACTACATTTGGAGGAGAATAAAACCCAGCTTTTCTTGTGTATTGTCTTTTAACTCATTTAAATGTGTAAACTGAGGTAAATCCTCATACATTTGTATGACTTGACTTGTGACTTGCTTGACCCAAGCAATAACTCGACTTGACTTGACCTAAAGCAGGGACTCAACTTGGCATCAGCACTTCCAAGTTTTCACCACTTTTACTGGTCAAGTCATTCTGAGGGCAATTCCTGTGGCGTCAAAGCAGCATTACATTTTCCATTAATGTCCATTATCGCTGCTGCAGCTTAGAAAAGTCATACGTTCTCAGTGACCCTCCTGCTGTGGAAATGCAGAAGTTGGCTGTACTAACTCTTAAAGACCTGAAGGACTCAAACTCTGAATACATTTTCTCACTCTTCTCTTTTCTGCCCTTCCTGTAACTTAAATGTTAACGGCTCATTAGCAAGCGTTGGTTTGCACAGGTTGCATAAGGAAAATTCACTTTTTTTCCCATTTGCATTGTGCCAACATAATGCAATCGGCTAATGAATAGATGGATGTGTGGTAGCGTGGTGCTTTCCTGATAAGACAGAACACGGACAAGCTCAAGCTTTCTGTAAATGCTTTCAAGGAAACCAGCACGTGTCTAATAGCTTTCCTCTCCATTGTCTGGTACATAAACCTGACACAGATAAATGCTGGAGGCTGCTGCGTGGCATGCTATAACATGGTAGAGAGACGAAGATAACAAGGGAGAGAGAGAAGGTGACACACACACTCAAATATGTAAGTACATGAGAAGAGAAGGAGAGAGGGAGCACAAGAGAGGAGGTGGAGAGTGGCAGGCAGCGACAGAGGAGTGGGAAGCAAATTAATTTTATCTCCATTATGAATAAGATGGCCATGGTGTGGTGGTGGCCCACGCCTTTGAGTGAGAGAGGAACAGGGGTAGCTAATACACACACACACACACTTCTCTGTGGGTGGAAAATCCTCCGTTACACAATTTCGAACAAGATGTGAAAAAAAAAATTCTCTTATTAAACTGATACTGATGAAAGTGTTTTAGGTGGATTAGTAGCTCCTTAAAGGCATGAAAATTAATTAAATTAATTAATCTGCTCCCCCCCGTGTACAGTGAGTGGAAACCCGATTTAAAGTCACACAGCCACCAAATGCAGGCAGCTTCTATTTCAATTGCTACTTGGGATTGTTTTATGTTCTTGAAGTGCTCAGAAACAAGTGTGCGCTGAAAAGTCGAGTGACACAAAGACAAAAGAAAAACGGAGGCTGAAGTCATCGTGTTTAATGCTGTGCTTGTTAAATTGCTGTTGCACTATTAGATGTGCTTTTAGCTGCAAACAGACAATGAAAGATTGTCACATTGACAGTTGACATAGATTACAATTCAAGGAACCACTTCCTAAAAGCAATGGGTGTTTGTTTGCACTACCGAAAAGCTTTCTGTAATCTGCCATCAATGAAGAAGACAGCAAGGAGTTTTTCCTTAGGATCTGAATCGTGGTCTAAGAGCAGATAGTGTCTAATGTGTTGTCACATAGAAGCATCCTATCTACACCCCTGCATTCACTTATAACAAGAAGATCTGGCCTCCAAATAAATAAGGCTCAGCATTTCACCACTACTACTGGGTCCATACGATCTTACAGTCATCAGTTATAAAGAGAGAAGCCAAATACTCTAAAGAAAACTAACAGCAGGGCAAGAATTTTCTAAACGTGTGGCATCAGCCTACAGTTTACATTATATGTGCGTTTGTTTCACTAACTGGGGTCTAGTGGGGGATGGAACTAGACTCATATCTTCACTTCGTCCATCGACCATTGCAAAGCCCAGCACTGGGGATCTGATCCTGGGGGGCTGCCCCAGATCAGCAAACCTTCTATTGTGAATCCCGCTGCTGGGGTTTGTGCTGGCTGGATGCTAGTTGCTAGCTAACTGCTAACAGAAGGTCTAAGGTCCAAACCAAATAAACAGACTATGGATGCTTATTGTTACTAAGCTTTCGTTTTCATCCTCTCACATTGGACTGAGGGCACACTGTATGTTACAGTGACTTGCTAACGCCTCTGGAGCTGCAAGACCTGCTCTGGAGCTGCTCCCGACCAATGTCAGGACAGCAGTGTCATTTGCCATCTTCCGAAAAAGGCTCAAGACTCACCTGTTCAGACTTCACCTCGACTCTACATAGCATGCTTTGTTGCTTTGAATCTGCACACACACATGAACATTCATACATACAATTGTACACACCACTTGCTCCAATTCAGATTGCCTTTATCTTTCCCTCACTCGAATGCTTCCACACACATAATCCCATTCCCATAATACAGAGATCTGACAGCAGGATTAGCTGTTCAGAAAATTTCACAAAATACCTTAGTGCCCTACATCATTACAACACTAAGCTTCGGGTTCAAAGATTAATTTCTGCCAATTAGAGACAGAGGAAAGCAGTCTTTGTTTGAGGGAGTGTGAACAGAAACACAATCTACCGTACATGTTTCTGGAAATGTGCTCGAGTTATGTGGCAAACCCTCATTGCCAATGCACGTTATATACAAGATAAAGGTTGAGAAGATTTCAAGGAGTAATCAGTGACACATTTAAAATGAGGAACAACACAACACATGAATAATGATTGAGTAAAAAAGGCTGCTGTATTTAACTGAAATCAGCGTGTCAACGTTAAAAGAAACGACAAAATGAGATCAGAAGAGGTGATGCTCGCAAGACTACAAAAGCATCAACGTGCTCAGTTGTAAATTATGCATTACTGTAACTAGTTTTATCAATTAGGATGGCATTGCATAAGTCAGTGGTCAGTCAGTGGTGGCTTATAATACCTTAAAGGAATAGATAATTATTTTATTGCTGATGAGAAGTGATACCTGGCTCATATCCATCTCAGCTAACAGTCAGCAAGAAATTGAAAAATGTAAATTTCCCAAACCACTTCATTTGTAATCCAAACCCCAAAATGGTTGACCTGGTAGTGATCAGCTTTTTTCCACAATAGGATTCTGCAGGGGAGACATATTTCTTTAGGGCCACAGGAATTAGCATCGCCCTGGTTCCCTGGAAAGCCAATGGATTTTATTGTATTGCACAAAAACACAAGTTCATGATTCTTTTGTTTGGCAAGATAATCTTCATGAATGAAAACCACTTTTAGGATTTTTGAAGTGTGAATGCAATCAACAGAAGTAAAAATCTTTAGGCTGAAAATGAACCACAGTCAAATGTCACACAACGTAAAAGTGGACCATTCAGCGTAATGATGTTTTGTATTGTCATTGAGCCACTTGTTAGCAACCGCCTCTTTTAACACACAAAATGCTGCAAAATTCATTAAGCAAGGATGTGTGCATGTGCATGATGACCTTCCCTTCCCAGACACCCTGAGGCGGCCCAAATACTTAATGTAAAGCAACTCCAATCCACATGACATCAACATAAGACAGGAATAAAACAAATGAGCTACGAATGCAAGAAAAAGAAAAAAAAATACTTGCAAAAAATGGGTCACTTGTGGGTGAACAACAAGCAAGATGAGACGTTTACTGTCAATTTTGAAGGACGTAAAGGACGCAATCCTCATTTGGGCGAGGGAAAGAGAAATCCAATTTCACTGTGTATACCGCAGTCGCATTTTAATGTCAGGCGTAAATGTACTCCAGACGCAAACGGGATGTGAGCTGAATGCTAAAGGGGCTCTAAGTAAAACAGTTACCGCCTCGCAGCACAACCTGACCGTGCTGTGTTTGCAGGCCTCGGCTGTAATTAGCGAGCTGATTTGTGTGGTCTGAGACGATCTGACGTTCTTGTTTGGTGACAGTTACAAGCCGCCGCCGCTCGAGGAGACGGGGTCAGAAACCTGCGCCGCGCTTCAACTGATTACCTCTTGCAGTTACTTTTGTATCTGACAAGACGGATGGTTGGAGGTCAAAGATTACGCAACTCCAGATGTAAGGAAGGTGAGTCGGTGTCCGTCTGTATGTCATCCTGTCAGTCTGTCTGTGTCCGAGTCATCTCTACCCACAGTCCTTTGCCGTGGCCAGCCACGGGCACTTGGCCTCTCTCTGTATGAGTCTGATCCCCACCGCCTGTGAAGTCAAATGTTGACAGAGAATCACGCAGCACATCAGAATACTAAAGAGGCCAGAGAGTGCCTTTATGTGAACGACAGAGAGATAGAGAGCAGGAGTGTGTGTCCTCCCATTCCTGCGCTGTAGAAATTACAAGCTTGGCAAAGGCTTGTGTTTTGTTGCAGAAATTATCACCCTCACTCGGGGTCTTTTTTCATGAAAACAATACCACTGCTGCACATTTTTCACATGTTTCACTTCAAATGACCTCTTTCGGGAAATAATCATAAAGCCTCCAAGCAAAAAAACTCAACAATTTCTCTCTCTCTTTTTTTGTGAAGCAAATGTCCTGAAACAATTCTCATTATGCTGCTGGGAGTCTGCAGGAGAGTGAGTTGGCTGAAACGATCTCAGAATGAGGCTGATAAAGCTTTGATGGCAAATAAAATTCCTTGCCAACCTTGTCATGCTTTTCTTTTCTTTTTTTTTTCTTTGTGCCAGACGGTGCCGAGTGTGTCGAGTGTGTGCCCGTGTGAAGAAAGAGAATAGGAGAGTAAAGGAGATAGAGATGAAAGTGTTGACTGTCGCGGCCGGCCTGCACGGCTCTGTGGTTTCTGAAGGGTGTCTTGGCCTTTCATGCAAATGAGTTCGCATTTTATCAGCTCCTTGCGACACCCAAGTCCAAATAATGAATACTGGCCGTAGTGGTCGGGCTCGCCTGCTTTGGTCTGTCAAGCACATTGAAACCTCCCTGAATAAAAAGCACCAAGCCGGAGTCGCAACGAGAGCCGGGCTTAATGAAGTGTGTGTACCTTCGGCTGAAGAGATGTGATCTTTGTGCATAAAGATTCAGCATCAACAGTAGTTGCAGTGTAGTGTCGCAGAGTTTAATTCTCCAGTCTGGTGTCAATTTAACGAACCATTAAGTGAAAGCTGCGATATGATCATGTGAATAATAAACGGCACGGCATTGGACCAACCACACACATATATTTATATGTGTCTAAGTTGCTCCATCTGTAAATCTGATAATGATGAATTGCTATTTATACACACATGAACATCTGCTCGGTTGTAATTGCTGCGTTTATAGCTTTGGCTCATATTTTGTTTATTTCCTAAATTAAAGGGAATTTGTTCTAGTCTATTTTGGGTATTACCAACGGAGATAATACGATTTTTAAAATGCAGTTGTCAGCACACGCTGCAGTTTAACTATGTTTTCCTTTGAGTTATTTCGAGAGACTCTGGGTCTCATCAGAGGCTCATATACATTTTCTTCACATTCTTCTGTTACATTCTATAAAAAGGATTTGAGCTGTTCTTGTGAAAAGAGGACCTACTTTACTGTAATTGAACAAATGTTTTAGCGTCAGAAAAAAACAAGATAGTGGTGCCTGGAGACATTAAATCTGACGGAACATTGTTTGCATCTTAAAAAAAAAACTCTTTGTTGCTGTTTTTGGTAAAAATAAAAATTACATGGGGCAGAGAGGGTAAGAGTTCATTTTAGATCACAACGCCTTAAATCTGCTAAACAGAAAGTAACATATATCCAGTTTTCATTTGAATAGAACTTCATCCTTGATGCCACATTTCCACTGCATGGTACGACACGGCTCCACTCAACTCAACTCACTCTTTTCCATGAGCAAAAGTCAATACCTGGTATCTGGTTACTCTTTTTGTTACAATCTCTGTCAAGGTTCCAAGTGACATCACATGGAACAACCTGTACAAACCCGCCATTTTTAAATAGCCAAGCTATTAAAAATCACTCCTTTGAGTGCACTTTCGTAGTTTGTTCGAATTTTGGTTCCCTTTGACTCCAGTTAACTCCATTAAATCCTTTACTCTGTTTACCAGTTAATGGCTATTGTGTGTTTGTCATTTGGTGCTGCAGCTGGAGATTGTGGTCACAAAGGCCTTAAAACCAAAACAATGAGCTGAAAGAGGCTAAATCGCTTCGTAGAGCTGAGGGGAACTCCAGAGTCAGGTGTTAAGGATGTGGGTTTGCCACTACTACAGTACACAAAGTCATCAAGACAAAAAATTGATCAGTGCAACTTAAATCATCCTGGTTTTGTCATTGTTGAAGCAAAATAATCAGTGGCTCTAATTGGTTTTCTTTTGGTAATTGCACATTTTGTTTTATCATTTATGTATCCCTTGTAATATGATCTGAATATAAGTATCTCCCCAAATACTAATTATAGCTGTGAGCTTGCTGTCTGCTGCTCTTCCCCAGGAAGACCTACACTGCTAAGCCTTCAACCAGCCCTGGATAAGTGGGAGAACGAACGAGAATGAACGGATGGATGGATGCACAGAAAAATCTGATGTGTGTGTAGCAGAGAACAATGACCTCAATAATGACATTTGTATCTTCAGTGTGGACATTGTATAGAGCCTCGACTCTTATTTAGTTTTATGAAGACACTCATGTCTTGATGCTTGCTATTAAATCTTCAGCACCATCTTTTGCATTACCTTACATTACATATCTCCTCTGTTGTGAGTTCTATATTCTACTCTCATCCCTCATCCTCACGGCAACTATTTAACCTTAACCTTATCTGGAGATCATATTGATTTTCTTGCCAGTGTTATTGCTATTAAAAACACCTACGTGAGGACTCTAAGTCAATGTCAGCATCATTTTGGGTGTGAGAGGATGCTGTATGTTTCCCCTCCCCGGCATCTCTTTTCCTGTGACATTATCCAAATTCACGAGTTTGTTTACTTAAAAAAAAAAAAAAGCATGAGGTTTGAAAATGAATGAGTCACTGCTCTGCCCTACTGATGAAGTGAGCAGATTGGAAATGGGAAGGTTAATGAGATTTTTACAAAGTGTCCGTCTAGCGGTTTGAACCAAGATTAAATTGACACACTCTGATTAAAATTAATTGACCTGTGAAATGAGTGTGTCCCTCAACAGTTAAGGATTGATGGGTATCTCGGAGGGGTCGAGAGGGAAGAAGACGGCAATGGAAAAAAGGAAAATGAACTTAGTTTGGATGGAAATAAAGGAGAGACATCTTAAGACACAGCTTATAAGTCTTAAACAGGGGACCACTATGACATACGGCACTGTGCATGCTTTGAGCTAAACATTAACGTCAGCATGCCAAATTGCTCACAATGAAACTGCTAGCATGTTAAGCAAGCTTTGTGTTTTTCCTTTTTCCAATAATATACCCCCTGACCAGTGCACACATGTTTAGTAGTTTAAAGAAAAGCCTATGAGGTTAAACTATGACAGGATATCAGACAAATTACAGAGTTGGGGGAGGTGGGAATATGCAAAGAAAAAAAAACAAGATTAAATATATTCTCTGAGATCAAAGTGGCAAATCTACAAGAAGAAAGTCATGAATTTTTGAGGATAAAAATTTTTTTTTTAATTATCAAGTAATACAACAGCAAGAGGGTCCTGGGTTCGATTCCCGGGTCGGCCCGGGTTCCTTCTGTGTGGAGTTTGCATGTTCTCCCCGTGTAAGCGTGGGTTCTCTCTGGGTTCTCTGGCTTCCTCCCACAGTCCAAAGACATGCAGGATGGGGATAGGTTGATTGGTGACTTTAAATTGCCCGTAGGTGTGAATGTGAGAGTGAATGGTTGTTTGTCTCTACATGTCGGCCCTGCGATAGACTGGCGTCCTGTCCAGGTGTACCCTGCCTTCGCCCGATGACAGCTGGGATTGGCTCCAGCCCCCCCGTGACCCTAAAATACAGGATAAGCGGTAGACAATGGATGGATGGATGGATGGATGGATGGATGGATGGATGGATGGATGGATGGATGGATGGATCAAGTAATACATTTATGACAAAAAAAGTGTTATTTTCCCAGATGATGGTGATAATTAATGAGAAAAACCCAAATTAGAAAAATACTTGGATATTTTGAGATTGATGTGGCAAATTTCTGTGTGGAGTTTGCACGTTCTCCCCGTGTGAGCGTGGGTTCTCTCTGGGTTCTCCGGCTTCCTCCCACAGTCCAAAGACATGCAGGATGGGGATAGGTTAGTGTCCCGTAGGTGTGAATGTGAGCATGAATGGTTGTCTGTCTTTGTCCCTTCACTTTAACTCAAAAATCCCTTTCACAACTCATCTTGAATTCTTCAGCAATCCTACTTTCTTATGTGTCCTTGCAAATTGAAGTGTTTTTTTTCTCCTAAATTATTTAACTAACTTATCAAACTTAAATAAAAAGTGTCCCTGGGTGATCTAAGAGTTTCTTGAAAACCGTTAATCTGATCAACTTCACACTTTACTGTTGACGAACCATGTGAGTGATGCGTTGAAGTGTTTATAGCGCTTTGTGATCTTCCTATCATTGTGGAGCAGAATTCACCAACCATCAGATTGTTGAACCAGGGTTAGGGCTAATAATAGCTGGGCGTAGACCATCGTGAGGAAGGGTCGAGCAGTCAAGTGAAGCAGTTCTCTTTTACCAATTGCTCTACTTACTGGGTCAATGAGTGGTGAGCGGTTTTCAAGAAAGCTGCAAGCAGCAATACGCGGGGCCAAGCAATGTGACCGATCCGAACGGGCACACGTTATAATTGCAAACGCCCCCGACAATGCTGCAAGAACCGTACCGGAAGCAAAGTAATCACCATGCCCTGAACAGGCAGGAATGGAAGCGACAACAACTCACTGATTTTGTAACGGTGTGCAGAGATATAACACGTACAGTATGAGCAGAGAAACAGTGACTCACACATCCCATAGATTCACGCTACATAGTAATAGAGTTCAATGACACTAAACAAAAACAGTAGGCAATACCATTCTACATATACAGATTTAATTTCATTAATTTTCATATAAGAATAATAGACCTTGAAGGAACGGCTCATGCATATCAACTTATTTAGACCTTTGCAATTGTGCCTAAATCTTCCAAAAGAAGATAATAATTACATGACATTTTACTTTTTACTTATTTTTACAAACCTACAGAGTTTGAAAGTAAGCAATGCTAATACATTATAATGTAACTTCTTGGCTGGTAAAGCATTCTGGAGTCCATGTATACGTTATTCGCTCAACATCCATTATCTGTGAGGATAAAAGTGTCTGGTCTATCATTATTGTAACAGCCCTACGATTTCATCCCTGAGGTAAAACCCATTTTCACGTCCTGAATGGCCCCTTAGTACAGTGTTGATGGCAGTTCATAGACTGCAGCATTGGGCTAATTCACTTTCAATCTAAAGTGATGGTAACTCTGATTGAAAAGCCATCAAGACAGTAATGAGAAAGCCATTCAGGAACTGACTGAACAGACACGGAGTGGGGTATTTAGTCAATGGAGGGGAAACAGTTGATCATAATGCTGATCAAATCAGAATCACATGAATTGTTCAATTAACGTATTCACTCAAAAATATTGTCCCTGTAGAAGCCCAAAGCTAAATAGGAAGCCTAAAGACGCCTTGCTGGGATCAGGGAAATAAAAATCAATGTTCCTAGCATTTGGGAAGTCTATGCCTCACAAACATAACAAGGATGCTGATGGTAATAGAGACAGTCCAACAGGCATTAAAGCTGCAAGTGTGTGCTGGATAAATGGCAATACAGAGAGAATGCTTGGAAACACTTTATTGTGTGCATCATAAAAGGATGTACAGCTTGACTGGAAAGGGTCGGAGAGCAGAGATGTACCTGAAATGGCCCCGTGCACTTTTTGACTGTTCTGTCTGTTCTGCAAGATTTGTTTCTTGATTGAGTTTGATTTGATTTTTTTTTTAAAGCAAATAACATTTTGGGTGAATCAGGGGCTGTGGAGCAAGACAACCACAACATTGATATATAGGCTCTGCCTGATTGAGTGTACGTATGTAGTTTCATCGTTGCTGGCTTTGAGCAGCAAAAAAATGGAAATGAAAAAAGTTCAAGTAAGAATTGCTTTATTTATTATAGTTATTTAAATAAAATGTAGGCTAGTGTAAGCATAGTATCAAACAGAAGGCACCCGCAACAAAGATCAGATGTTAAAACCTGCAATCCTCCAATCAGGACCATACTGTCCCTGGTTCAGGCTTTTTTAGTCCCCCTCTTCTTTGTGGTCTTTATCCACTGTTAAAATAATTAAAAAGCAAAAGTAGCATGTGTATACATTCAGTAGATCTTCAGATTCTAGCATTGCACAAGTGCTAATGCCGGTAAATTACATGCTAACATACTCGGCTAATGTTATCTCCACAGATTTTTAAGTAGAAACGTAATGTTTTAGAAACGCATATCACTATTACACAACGTTTGACTGCCTAAATCAACAAAACAAGCCTGAAAATGAAGAAAACCAATAATAATTGCATAAAAGTCTATAGAGCAATGCCGGATAGGACCCTGATCAGAGCTGGCCGAAGCTATGCTATGATTGGTTGTGTTAAAGGGCGTCACTTAGCTTAGCATCAGTTGTGATTGTGAGCCAGTGATGCAAGGGTCCTTTCACGAGTGACCCGAACTCGCCTGATGCTGTCATTCAACCCGACCACGACTGAAACAAACTTTCAACTTTAAAAAATAATTATTACTTAAAAATGTATATATTATATATGAACCTTTAGTTAATATTTAACTAAAATGCTTACATTTATTGAGTCATAACTGCGGGTGACTGCAGGCACCTGCTTATTTTGGATAATCATTGTTGTGAGCAAAAGATTTGGCTTTTAGAGCTATGATTACAGTTTTTCTCAGTCGATTTGGTACAATTCTCAGATCAGAACTGAAATTCTCAAAACTACCTGTTCAATCTTCACATCATTGTGTCACTTGTGCACATCAAAAAAGCAAATTCTCATTCCTTTGAACAAGTTGCAAATGCTTTGGTCCATCCATGCAAATGATTATGTACAATTCTCTGCTGTTTCCTACATTATCAATTGCTTATGTCATTTTGATCAAAATGCATTATAATGGGTCTCTGTTGAATAGTCTCACCACCCACAACATTTAGGCATTAGTTCATGTCTTTACATGCAAAATGCTTGAACAAGTTTTCACAATATGTCAAGCATATTCATATACAATTCCATTTAACTGTTTTTTTTTTGTTTTACTTTTTTTCTAAATCTGTCCTATAGTAATTGGTAAATTGCTCCCAGGTGATTCCCAGGTGATTTCTAATGAAATTGCATGTCATGAACAATCAACTGGCAAGTATATATAAAGCCAGAGCACAACACAATTTTACAATGTCTGACAATGGAAGGACAAATTGGAAGGGGTCAACAGCCAGTGAGAAGAAGAAGAGGAAGAGGAATCAGGCTGCGTGGCGGAGGAGTTGGGAGGGAAAACAGAGGAAGAGGCAGAAGAGGCCGGGGACATATGCGCGTGCCTGATGAGATAAGGGCCACACTTGTAGACCATGTTCTCAATCATGGGCTTACAATGGCCGAGGCTGGTCGAAGGGTGCAGCCAAATGTTGGGAGAACAACTGTGTCCTCAATCATTCAGACTTTTCGTCGAGAGAACAGGTATGTAATCTAACAATACGTACTGTACTGTAGGCTAATACCGTATGCGTTATTCCATTTTTACAGTATACAGTCCATGTAAATGTATTTTACTGGACTCAATTTTGTGTTTTGCACTATATATATTTTATATTTACACTATATTTTTTTCCACATAGGACTGCAAGACAACTTCACGGGGGTGGCAGAGGGCCCCTTTTCACACCTGAACAGGAGGAGGCTATTTGTACCATGGTTATCGAAAACAATGCCATAAGACTAAGGGAGATAAGAACTGCCATTATAGAAGACAACAGCATATTTGAAAACATCCAAACTGTCAGCATCTCAACCATTGACAGGGTGCTGAAAAGACACCAAATGAGAATGAAGCAGCTGTACACTGTTCCATTTGAAAGAAATAGCGAAAGAGTGAAGGAGCTCCGCTACCAGTATGTACAGGTAAAACATGCATGAGCATCCAGTAACTGTACCACAGTACAGTAAACAATACAGCATCATATAGTGGTACACACTACACATTTGCTATGGCTGTAGAAATGAAGAGGCAATGTGTGCTGTTTACATTTGATGTAACTGTATCTTGTCCAAAATGAAAATGTATGTACAGTAATTCATAAAATTCATTTTGTATCTTCTGGATATAGCGTATAATGGAACTGGAAGCCAGTGAACCACCACACAACTTCATCTACATGGATGAGGCTGGCTTCAACCTTACCAAATGCAGAAGGCGAGGTCGAAATATCATTGGCCACAGAGCTACAGTTGATGTGCCAGGCCAACGGGGTGGGAACATAACAATGGGTGCAGCTATATCTGAGAATGGGGTGCTAACGCATATTCCCATTATTGGGCCATACAATACAGAGCATCTTGTCACATTTTTAGACACTCTCTACAGGGATCTCATCCCTGAACAAGAGAGGGGTCAGATTGGAGATGACTTGCCAATGTATGTGATAGTTTGGGACAATGTCAGCTTCCATCACTCCAATATCATCAGGCAATGGTTTGCAAACCACAACAGGATGAAGATGGAGTTCCTCTCACCCTACTCCCCATTCCTCAACCCCATTGAAGAATTTTTCTCAGCATGGAGATGGAAAGTTTATGATCGCCAGCCCCATACCCAGATGACCCTTCTGGCTGCCATGGATGCTGCGTGTGATGACATCACAGCAGATGCCTGCAGAGGCTGGATAAGACACTCAAAAAGATTCTTTCCACGCTGCATCGCAAGAGAAGATATTCGTTGTGATGTAGATGAAAATATGTGGCCCAACATACAGGAACGTCAGGAGGTGTAGGAAGACTGCACTGTAATTCCTACAACACTGCATGTACAGTTTTCCCTGAGGAGATTGTCCTATGTTTACATTTCTACTTTTTTTCTTTGTGCTGTGCAGTGTTGTCTTTTCCTTTTTGTATACTGTAACAATCTGTCAACTGTCAACAAATTACAATACAAAAAGTAAAAGCGTAAATGTGAATCTTGTCCTGTCCTTTTGCAAACAATCTCCCACATACACTAAGGTGTAACTTACTATTTACAGTACAATACAGTAATTGTCATCAAAAATTTAGCCATAGTTTACATCAGAACATCCCTCCAGAGTTCACTGTGATATTGACAACATGACTAAGCAATTTGACTGTCTTATCCATACACAATGACACAAGGACTTGCCCTTCTGATGGCACTGACATGTTCATTGACACAGATATTTAATTTTGAGAGATGAACTAAGGATTTTGAGCAAGAGACTGGCTTTTGCAGGCAATCCATGGTGTTTTGCCATTTGTCCGAATTGTTTTGAGAAATGCACTTACTGTTTTGCTAATAGCGAGGCTGATTCGAGAATTGTACCAAAGCGACTGAGAAAAACTGTAATTTCTGTTATTTATGGCTCATTTTGTCATTACATATTTGATGTACCTGAACATGATGCTAACCGTAAACTAACCAGCTACTGTAAGCAGAGGTGGGAAGTAGTAGAAGTACTAGTTACTTTCGAGTTTTATAGTTAGCATTAACATATCTTAATATTGCATGTTCTTCCAACTGAATACAGAAAAAGCATAGCAGATTCTTAGCCAAAGTTGGTGATTTTAATGTTTCATTTTTTTTTTTTTTCATTTGAAATTGTTATGTTGACAATTATATTTGGGAGGGGAGGGGGGGGGGGGTCCCCTCTTGTTTTTCAGGTTTTTCTCTCATTTCTGCAGATAAATTCTCCAAATAAAGCCCACATCACAGGGACAACAATCCAGTTCTATTATTCAACATTGTGGCACCGTTACCCACCATGTAACTTGTTAATATGCAGCTCACCTTCCTCCTCTTGCTCGGTGGTGACACTGCATAAAAGGAAACGTTGCATGAAAATACAATAACCATCCAAATACGTCATGTAAAGTACACCGCTGTAGGAGCTCGCAGTCTCCATCTCTGCTATCCAGTCAGAGGGATGTTATACATTAAAGTAACTGTGTTCAACTATGTCCCCAAAACTACATTCCCTCCACACTTGGTTGAAGTTTATTTTTAAGGATAAATGTTTATTTAATGCAATATAAATTGCTAAATTCCTCCACCTAGTTCGAATGAGAGCACTTTATTCATGTCTTAATTTTCCTCTCCACCTTTCTTTCCTCGTCCCTTCCTTCTCCACCTCTCCAGTGTTCCTATTTTCTCCACAACACTTTCCTTCTCTCTCCTTCAACAATCAATTTCACCATCTGCTCCTCCTCTCTATCTCCTTTCTTTATCAACCACTTTCCAGCCATCTCCACTCTTCCCTCCCTTCCTTTGTTCTTCCCCTCTCTCCCTTCCTTTTTCCCACTTCCTCCCGACTTCTCTCCCTACTTCTTCGCCTTCCCTCACTTATTTCCCCTCTCTCTCCAATCCTCCCTCTGTCTCTCCCAGGCCTGACTGATGGTGTGTTGAGGTGAGGCAGACTGACGGTGGGTGAGGGATTGCCCCTGCCAGCCTCTGACATTGGGCCCCATTCAGGCTGTGGAAATGATCGATGTTAAATCTAATTTTAAACACCCCTGGTTTAACTCCGGCAGACAGACGGGGAGTGGAGGCCAGCGTCTGGCAACACAGCTGGGGCAACCTGATAAGACCTGCGGTTCAAGTCTACCTGCCGGTGTGTTTGTGTGTGTTGCCTTCTTACTTGAAACAGCTTACTTGACACAGGAGCCATCTGTCCTGGTCTTAAAGGGGAGTTGGAGGGTGCTATTTTATGAAGAGAAATGATTATTTCTGTGCGCCCCATCCACCAATGTTATACCCAATCAAACAACTCACAACCCAATAATTGCTGATATACAGCTAGATAAAAGTTCTGTTTCAGTTTGTGCAGCTCCTTCCAAAATACAATAAAGGCCATAGATTATTTAATGGCCCTTGAAATCTGCTCTACAAAAGGCATTTGGGCACACAGTGGCAGTCTCTTTCCCATGAGAACCAAAGAGGCATCGCTTCAAAGAGGTAAAAATGAGAACTTGCCGGATGATGTGTCACAGGCAGAGGTGGCCTGCATGTTGTTTGCCTGTAGAGAGGGTTCTCAAGGGGTTTCAGGTCTCTCTGCAGGGCTGACGGGATCTTGGTGCATAGCATGCAGATGGATGGATGGATGGATGGATGGATGGATGGATGGATGGATGGATGGATGGATAGATGGATAGATGGATAGATGGATAGATAGATAACATACTATAATTCCACAAATTAGAGGGTGTGATACTGTATTTTACACAACATTGTGTTATACACTGCTCAGAAATGCTAACAAAGTGGAAATGTTACCAACATTTCTCAATGATGGTGGGCCTGTGCTAGTGGAATTTTAACTCCATACAATTAGTATTTTTTAAATCTGGATTATGGCCCTCCATATCAGGGTGGAACAGCCATGGGTGCAGATACCGGGGGGACGGGTGGGACGGGTGGGACACCCCCCCCCCCCCCCCCCCCACACAATTTCTGAAAAAAATGAATTGTACCCCTCCAATAAAAATACCCTCCATCCATCCATTGTCTACCGCTTATCCTGTATTCAGGGTCACGGGGGGGGGGCTGGAGCCGATCCCAGCTGTCATAAAAATACCCTAAATGATTCAAAATTGAACATATGTATTTTCAGACTTCACATTCTTCACATTTTAGATTCACAACTAAAAACAAATGATGGAAATGTTGGTCACAAGTAGACATTACATGCCCGAGACCCTTAAAATTATGATTTTGCAGTCCTTTTTGAATGATATGACCAGCCTCTACAAACTTGTAATTTATGGTGGCATGGTGTGAGTTACATACGGGCAAAAACAATAAATACTTTTGTCTCACCCCCAATCCTGACATCGAATCTGCACCCCTGGGAACAGCATTAAAATAGCAGCAGTCTGTTATATATCTTCTGATGCAACTTGGACAAATGATCAGTGTTGTATCCTAGAGTCCTTGGGTGTTTCGGGACACCCTCATCCAGGTGACTCCACCGAGGTTGTTCAAGACTCGGTCTGTGTCCAAGTAACCCCCACTGGTCACCTCTCTTCAACCGGAGCCATCTTGATGCTCTCTCTGCAGCCTCCAAGCTGTTGCTGTTGGTCCTCCTCCTGCTGGCTCCTGTGTTGCCCAGGGTGCCGTTGACGTTGCTGAGGGAATGACCGGCAAATCCCTAGCTGACCACCTCCTGGCATACATTCGGTACCCCACCCACTCCTGCGGCAGTCCTCTACCAGCTCATGTGCCTCTTCCATCCTCTCCTCCCAGGGGACTGTCAGCTCAAGGAGGACAAGCTGCCTGTTGGTCTCAGAGACCAAGATGATGTCGGGTCAATGTGAACTGGGATCTTCAGATGCCTCCCGAGGTCAACTGCCATTACCTAGTCCGTGTTGTGGAGAGCAAAGCCTTCGGTCTTGTTGTCCGCCGCGACCCCTCCTTGACAAAGCTGATCATCATGACTGTGGAATATCTGCTGGCATTGGTTCCCCAATGATTTTAAGGACCTGGTCATGCCTCCGGTGATAAATGGTAAATTAACCGCCATTTCTATTCCGCTTTAGTCTTTTCGACTACTCAAGACAATTTACACTTCATTCACCCATACATCATACACTGATGGTAGAGGAGCCACCCGTGCATCAGGATCTAACCTAATCTAGCTCATTCACACAAATTCAAATGCCGATGGCACAGCCTTCAGGGGACATTTGGGGTTCAGTATCTTGCCCAAGGACACTTTGGCATGCAGATTGAAGGAGCCAGGAACTGAACTCTTCCGATTGGAGGATGACTCGCTCTACCCCTCAGCCATGGACAATCCGATAGCGCCCTTCACCCTATGCCAGCTGGCCACAACCTTGCTTGTTCTGCCTTCCTGCACTGAAGCACGGACCACCTCCTGCACCTGCACCACTTTCTCTTTCCTGCAAGTGTTGTATCGGGTCCGGCCTTGCCGTGTGCCACACTTAAGCCCCAGTTAGGGTTTTGTGCTTCAGCCAAGCTTCTGCCTACACCAGAGACTTTGGTATCACTTAAACCTACGTAAACCCACACCAAACTCCACCTTGATTGAGCTAAATGTGAGCCTGAGCTTGTTGCTGTTCCCATTCAGTCCTATGCTACTCAGGCTGCGTGGTACCCCCAGCCACCTGTGGAGGTGGCTGCTCACCTTGCGCTCCTCCCCTTTAACTACAGACATTGGGAATTCGTAGATGAGCATAGGCCAGAGGATTCGTGTGAGGATTCCATGCTGGAAAACCCAGGCCTTGAATCTTCCAGGGAGCCCTTACTTGTCCACAGCTCTCAGTCAGCCTAAGCCCCTAAGTCGAGACAATTGGCCTTGATGGAGTCTGTGTCCTTCAGGTCTGTGTACTCAAGGTCTGTGTCGCTGAAGACCTTCCCAATGCTTTTTAAAAAATAAAATCAAAATCAATAAAATATCACTCAAAAAAAAACACATGATGTTGATGAAGATGGTGATGAATATTAGTGAGTTCAAGTGTTGGCTAACTGTGTCCCCCGATGCACTAATCTCATCTCCTTGCTAAAAGGGCTGTTAGGTTGCATTTTTAATTACAGATCACAGCTAAAATCCAATTTGCTCATGTTGCACCTATCATCATTTTAGTGAGTCTTTGATAAACTGACAAAAATGTATAAAGCCTGTAATTTCTTACACTAGATGCCAGGAGCTGATGCACATTAACGTTAACCTTGTTGCCTAAATCTCAGCAATTGTTTCCCAAAGTTGACCACGTGCCATTGAACGTTTCTACAGGCATGATAGGAGGCTGCTGTGAAAAGTTTGAAACATTTTCTCAAGAAATTAATATTACATTTTATTGCTGACTCATGTCAGCTCCTGCACACGTGTGCTATGCTTTTCCTGCATGGTAGAAAGAAGGGTGTAGCTAGCTTTAGCAGTCTCTTTTTCATGGTTTCAGTGATGGCGAATCACCAACCTGTCAAAACTCAATTAGAATCCTGCAGCCAGAGCATGATGTACATTACTCATGGATTAAGGCAAGGTGGGCTAAAATCACAGAAGGGACTGAGCAACAGCTAACAATGCCATAACACCCAGCTGGTTAACTGCCTGTGTGACCTTTGGAACTGAAGTGATGTTACAAACTATTTTCAGCTCCAACCCACAAAGGTATCGAACTACCTGTATTAACAGTGTCACTCAGAGCCATAGACTACCAGCCTAAAAATGTGCTCCCCCTGGAGAACACTGATGAAGGAGTAAATGTCACAGCAGGAAAAAAAAAAAAAAAAAAAAACATGGATATATTCATTTTTATGAAAACAATGTAACCACATTTTGGGTTGACTTTATGAATTAATTTAAGTCTCAATACTGGACTAACAGAAGGCAGAGAAATCTTGAGCACAATGTAATTGTTCTATTGTGAAACAAGGTTGGAACTCAAACTCGGAAGTCAAAGCAAGACACGTTTCCTTCAGCAACAATGACGTGAGTTCTGGTATTTGTCTGTTTCTCCTTTAAGCTTTTATAACTCAGCCTGATGATGATTTATGGCTGGCAGGGCGAGCTGATTAAATCACTGAACAGAATGCCAGGTACCATTACCACGGCCATCACCGCTCTATATGGCCGCTGTCGCATGGCAACCGCTAGGTTCCTATCTGCCTGTCTGTCTGTTTCAACTGCCTGACTGTCTCTCCCACTTCCATTCTTTTGTCTTCCTCTTCTGTCTGTTTTCCTTTCTGTGCACGCGTAGAGAGAGAGAGACCGAGAGAGCCCCGATGAATCTAATTAATCCCCATGGATACAGCACTACACAGCTGGGTTTTCAAATTGTATACTGCAATTTTCACAGCTCAACAAAAGAAAGCAATGACGCACGAGTGCTCTGTAATGGGGATTGCATGTCTGAATTGGTCTTAAAAAAAGGTCTGGTGCAAATGTATACGTGCAGGTTTCAGCTCCACCACTGCGATCACAGTGAAATGTGTTAAATGTAATTCTCTCCGGTGTAAAATGTTAGCGTTTCGTTCACTCTGCTGCCCCGTAGGTGTTGCGTGGCCCACGTTCTTACTGGAAATGTCCCTTTGCATTGAGCTTTCTGTCTGCATGATGCAAAATTGCAAACAAAAAACTTGGCTGATGCTACATCTCAAGGTATTTGAATGACAAGATATAGGATTCGAGCTTTGAAGTTTTCTGCAGCACATTTGTGTTAGGGGCTAAACCTTCATCCATTTGATCTAGTCACATCCCAAAAGGCAGCATGTCAACAAAAGGGAGAGCGGGGTAAATCAAACCTGTGTACATCAGATTCAATTGAGCAAACACAATATTAAGAGTTTTCCGGATATGTTGCACTCTTTGTGTTTGAAGCAGGAACGATACCTGCTGTAAATGCTCTGTCATGTCAGACACCTAATATACCGGTTAAGCAGCCTCCCAGCAGCCCCAGCAGTTGATGGCCTGTAAATTGTTGATCAGTGGCTTGGCACAGGCTGGGTAAATTGATTCCAGGAGAATCCTCCAGGAGTGAGGCTGTCTCTACAAAGGCCAAATATACAGCCATGCATCAGAATGAGATGGGGGAGAGAAGGGGGGAGAGACTGGGTGGAGGTAACGAGAGAGAGAATGAGAGAGAGAGAGAAGGGTGAAAATGTCAGTGATTCTGTGTGTGTCAGAAAGAAGATATGCACAAGAGACATGGTGGAGTGTGGGCAAGAAAGAGCAAGAATAGAAAAAGAGAGAGAGAGAGTCAGAACCTGAGCATACCCGAGACAGAGGCAGAAATAAATTGAAACGAAGCAAAACAGCAGTAAGAAATGTTTTGTATTAGTCTATGAGCGTGAGATAAGATGATTGTCACGGATGTCTTGTCCATGTAAGAAGGCTACAGAGCTGAAGGAAGGAAGTGGTTAGCCTAGCTTAGCATAAATAAAAAGAAGGGAACAACTAGCCTGGCTCTGTCCAGAGTTGAAAAAAGATCCCTACTAACAACTCCAAAACGTTCTACTTAACATGTATCACAGATTTAGATTAATCCGTACAGAAGATATATTGAAAAAACAACATTTTCGGGGTGGAAAATGTGTGTATACATATTTTATATATATATATATATATATATATATATATATATATATATATATATATATATATATTAGGGCTGTCAAAAGATTTATTTTTTTAATCGCGATTAATTGCATTTTGTCCATAGTTAACTCGCGATTAATCGCAAATTAATCGCATTTTTTGGCACATTTTTTTTTCTTCTAAATGTACCTTAATGTATTTTTTTCATATTCTTAATACTTTTAACAGCATAAGGGCAAATATACTTGATTTATGAAAATGTTTATTTAACACTTCAAATATCCCCTTACCAAAACATGGGATCAAAACAGGGTTATAAGAATATATCACAAACAATTAAAGTGAACATGTCACAGGAGATAGTGTAACAGGAGAGAAGTACAGTTAGGATATAAGTGGCTTGCAAGTGATATCTCAGACTGGACGTACTTCTATGGTAGCTCATTTCATACCCACAGTACGCGCAGATGACTTTGGTCTAATCGACTGAACCATCCGGCAGTCTTTTGAAGGTGCCGTTCAGTAATCGCCCCTGTGGACACGCATCTTCAAGGTACGTGTCCACGGGGGCGATTTTAAACGCGTGTGGACGCGCCGCTTCCCAGTATTGCACGCTTGCTGGGCTGCCACGAGAGGATGATTGACAGGCGCTCTCCTTCAAACAACACGTTTTCGCGAGTGTTCGCGAGGCGGCGAGTCGAGCCTGGCGCCTCTGATTAGCATAAAGTAGATTCGACTTCAACTTTAGGCAAATGAGGAGCGGCCAACTCGCGCGACGTCTCTCGACATTCGCCGCAACGCTACCAGAATGCATTGCACGGCTTTTCACATAGACAATAGCTGTGTTCGAAATCGCCCCCTATCACGGATATAGTGCACTATATAGTGTGTTCGCCATTTTGTAGTGTTGTTCGAATTCTCCGTGGCTGATGTCATCCACTATGTAGTGGACGACAAAATACCCACAATGCACCGCAAAATTGAGTGAACAAGCGATGTACACTACATTGTGCTCCCGTATCCCACAATGCAATGCTGCCGTGGTTTGTCATAGAATAAACAACTTTTTTAAGAAAGTAGCCGATACACAAGTAGCCGATAGCTACGAGCTAAATAGCTACTGACCACTAGCTACTTAGCTACGAGCTAAATAGCTACTGACCACTAGCGTTAGTTCGCACGCGCTACGTATCTTACAGCTTGTGCGCAACCCTGAGCATTTACAGCTCATGACGAGGACACAAAACAGTAGCTGACAAAACCAAACTCACACACCATTGATATTTCAACAGTTTATTGACCAAGAAACACAACCGCCATGAAGAATCACATCTTTATACCGTCAGGTATGTTTACATGATGCTTGGCACGCCCACTCACGTCACATGAGTATCTGGCACATCTGCTGACGTAACAACGTTCAGAAAATGACCCGTGTAGTGTCTGAATTCTCCTCCCGCCGTACCCTACATCGTGTACATGATGTAGTGCACTATATCATATACACGATGTAGGGGATAGGGAGTGAGTGAATGAGTGAATGATTTCGAACACAGCTAATGAATGGGACGCGGGGAAACACCGCTGCCTGTGGACACACACCTTCCCTCTGGATCAAGACTACAGGTGCCACCGACGGCCATAAATCATACAATGCGCGTTTTTTTGTTTTTTTTAATACCGAGCGTTAATCGCGCGTTAAAAAAATTAACGGCGTTAAGAGGATGTTGCGTTAACGCGTTAACTTTGACAGCCCTAATATATATATATATATATATATATATATATATATATATATATATATATACATATACATATACGAGTAGGGAGTAGTGAATGACCGAGTGATTTCTAACACAACCAATGTCTAAACCAGCTTTGATAATACTAAATAACATTGGTGATATCAAAATCTGATCAGCAGTGTTTTCGGCTTCTGGAAGCAATCAGAACCAATCAAGAAAAGATGATAGATAGACATAGAGATATTGTAAAGACTGCATGTAATACTATTATCTGTCCATATTTCATTTTCAGAAATTTTGCAATCCATTGCGGGCAATGGATGTACATTTGTATTAATGATGTCTTTAAGATTCAGAGAGAGAGAAATCCACTGTTGTTGCTGCTGCATAACAACAAGGCGTTTCATTTTGCCAGTTTTTTTGCAGCCAAAGCCCCTGGTGTTCCACAATGTTTCTTGGTCCCTCACTCCCAAAATGAACATGCTAGCTGGCAAGTTGCCGAGACACTGTGGAGCCTGAGGAGACAAAACTGGCATTAATGTTCAAAGCCAATTGAGGAAGTTACAAAATTGACGGTCCCTGCGTTGACCTTTAATGGCTTCAGAAGAATGTAAATGTGTGTGGAATTACATGACGTGCGGTATGTTTGTCTTTATGTGTCTGGCTTTTTCTCCTTGTTTTGTGCACATTTTATTTGCAATCATATTTTATGAAGTTATCAAGAAGTAACTGAATGTTTACAGACTTTGCTTAACCTTTCTGCTTGACAGGCATTTAGCTTCCCAGTTAGCAGGAAAAAAATGTGTTTCTGCAAACAAATAGAATGAGAGACAAGCAGAGCAAATGACGTAAGTCTGTAACTTAACATTGTTACACTTGTTACGTAACACTGTGTAAAAAAAATCTCAGATAAGGGTGATTATGTATTTACGGAAGCTACTATTACTTTGAGTGATTTTTTTTATTTGTTTTTTCTAACCTTAACCAAATTGTTTTGTTTACTTATCCTAACTAATAGTTTCAAGAGGATGAAACATTTATGAAAAGTAATTCTGGTTTAGAAGTATCGACATTCAATATAAACTGTGCTTTGCAGAAACCTACAATGCCAACATTTTCCCTGGCAATTGTATTTGCGCTTTGTGTCTAACACAATTGGCAATATACATGATTCCTAAAATCCTGAAAAAATATGGAACAGGAAGGTGGAGAAGAAGTTCCTGATAGAGAGGATGAATCAAGCCGCTTCTGGAGGACTACCTTGGGAATGTATTTCAGAAAAACTGTATGGCAGTTAATGGCAACACACAAATCATTTTTTGATTCAGTATAAATTTAACTATAAATTATAAGATGTTTGTCACTTTTAATTGATAATTTTATACGTCAGGAAAGTCATATTTTGTAGTAACTAAGCACACAAAACAAAATGATACTACGACAAACAAACCTACCACAAAGTGTGACTTTCTTGACTTTATCACAATTATCTTTTAAATCAACATCATAAGTTTAACTAATGGAACAATTCCAACAGGATCAAACAATTATATGGCTTCGGCCATTGACTACCATACATATATATTTTTTTTAATTAAGGTCACAGGGTGAACAGTGGAGGGGGCAGGACATAGTGTCTCTGTAGAGACAAAATCAATGGACAATTTCAAAGTATTGTAAAGTGTCGCATCTTGTTCAAACGCTGCATCTAGTCGTCTTGCAATAACTGTCACTGTAACATCTGGCACACAATTAAGTCGACTGTAGACATGCTTTATATGACCCCTTCAGGGACACCGTTGTCAAACACAGACGGACAGACAGATAAACAGATACAAAAGGAATAAATCACTGCCACAAAACTCTCCTACATCCCTCAGAAAAATCTATCAGGACGAACCACACCAATTAAAACCTTGGGAGTTGTGGGACTTCCCTCATTACCTTGCAAAGTTTTAGAACAAAACAGAGACCAAATTCATCAACCAAAAGTTTAGAATGTTATTTCTGCCCCGCCAGTGTAATTTATCACGTTTAGGGAAGCTGTCACAAGTTAAGTGGATTGCCAGTAATTGTTGCTTGCCCACCTCTAAGCAGAACCGACTAAACCGGCTCATCAGGGACAGACTTGTGAAATGGAGGGTAGCGATCTCTTTATCCCTGGGCAGAGAATTAAAGGTGGCAATCTCTCTTTCTCTTAACTTGCCTGTCTCTTCTGTACAGTGTTTTTCTTTCTTTTTGGCCAGCCATAAAACCTCATAGCTCTCCGCCCTGCACGTACAACAGATGTATTGCTATGAATTAGTTTGTTTTGAAAATGCTTAACAGAGTCATTAAATGCAGATGAATCTCTGTGAATGTATCATTCCCACATTAACTCTGATAAACACCACAATAGTGCTGCTGTTAATAAGGCTGCAGCATATTTCATTACGTCTTCTTCATGCTGCTATGGACACATATCTTACATCAGAGAAATTATTTTTACAATGCATTTCACTGCAATAAGGGAATGAGCAAATTCTCCAAATAGCGTTCTTTCACTTCGTTTCATTGTAAGTGTTGTTCCATGGATATTGGAAACAGAAATGTGCTTTTTGCTATCTGAAGTTTCAGCTTTCGATTGTGTGTTTCAGACTTGAGATATTTGCAAATGAGAATCCAAAGCATCCCTTCACACAGCAGGCCCTCAGACAGGCAACTGTGGTGCTGGATTTGCCCTGAACAATGATAAAGGGCATCTTAGTCCCTATATTTAAAACAAATAGAGATTAATTCTGGCCTGCTGCAGTGGCTCGAGAGCTCACCAGGGAGTGAAAATCGCCATAACGTTGTTTTCCTCATTACGTCACAAGATCACGCTGTTTTAATCATGAAATTATGCATTTAATAGGAGTCTCTCACTCTCTTTCTCTCATTGTCTCCAGTATGAGGGAAAAACATCTCGGTTACGCTCATTACGCTCATCTCCCGACTGGCTTCACCAAGAGCTTGATTGACAGATGGTTAATCCAATCACCTGCTAAGTATTTTTTGAAAGTGCCTGACCTTTGCCAAACAGTTTCCAATGACGGCTTCTCAGATGCTTCCACATAAACTATCAGGCGGGTCAGGTTATAATGATGGAACCATTGAATGTAGACCCACAATGAGCTATGAGATTGTGAAACGATGCTATACACTCCTGCTGCCACATATCAACCTTGTGTTAAGAAAAACATCTATCTATCTATTTACACTACCTAAATTCTAACGTGGAACTGCGGTGTCTCGAATTGGCAGAGCTCACTGTTACCATGGAAATCTTTAATGCACCTGCAAACAGCTGGTGAATGTACATGCTTGTTCATGCTGCTTGAGAAAACTCTTATATCATGAACATAGTTCATTAGAATGTGTTTATGACATGTCTGAAAACATTGGCGAGAAATAAGGCATGCAGTTGCTGAATCTGTTAGATCGACAAGTTTAAACGTTTTTAAGGAAGTTACAGAGACTATGCCTTGCCATTTACAAGGAATGATACTGGGATCAGTTGTATTTATTTGCATAATTTCTGTTTTCCCATCACCCGGACACGTCGGGGGTGGGGGGGGGGGGGGCTTAGCTCCATGTAGACACCAACAAGGTTTCATCAATCATGGCTGAAATGACTACTATTGCTTCTTTGTACATGTTGTGGAAGTCCAAGATACGACGGGTAATGAAACGCCGTCTTGTCTGAGTTCATAACATCACCCAGAGGTGCTCTGTGAATTTCATTGAGCTGTATTTGCTGTGAAACGCAAGCCACACATTGGCTGGTTTACTACAGCATTATGATCCCAAGTCTATTTTGTTGTGATTTATTTGCAATAAATGGATACAAAGGATATCGAAGTAACAACATAATGACGTAAATTTGTAAAAACTCCGAAGTCATGCTGTGTTAGGACTGTGTGCAAGATGATAAGCAAAGAACTTTTGTTTTCTGAATGAAGTTCAGATCGATCGGAGGTAGGCTATGCAAACATTGTAGTTGCTCCATAAACACTTATAACATCATATAGACATAAATACGCCAGTGATCTTGTTGTTTGTACAATAGATAATCTGTAGTAGTTTATACAGAGAGTTTGGTCTGATCTATGCAGGCTTTCGCGACACACACGCGCGCGCGCGCATGCGCGCACACACGCGCGCGCGCGCGCGCGCACACACACACACACACACACACACGGTCATTTTATGCCAGGGGTCTAGGAAACGATTTCTCAGAGCCAATTGATTTTTAAGAGAGATAGATGAACCCAAGTCTTATCAGACGGACAGAGAACTATGGGTAATTACGCTGGGCCCATGACTCCCATCATTTCCATCACCCTCTTTGTATGTGTGTGTGTGTGTGTAGGGAGGCTGAAGGAGAGAGAAACTTAAATGTACATAAATAACGAAATCCAAATCATTACCTCTGTAAGATTTGATCGTATTGACTCTTCTAGTTTGTAAGATACACAAGTGATATAGTTTCTGATGAACTGTTGGGATGATAAAGGAACCAAATTGAGAGTAAGATAGAAAAAAACATTTACGAAAAAGGCATGGATATGTCAATGTTAGGAGCGAAACCGTCCAGTTATTGATACATTTTAATGGGAGTTCCATAATCCCATTAATAATCCTGTTTGCCCGAAGTGCAGCTCTCTTCTGTGATAATCACCGACTGCCATGTATGTCCTGTATCTGGTGTGTATCAGTGCTGCAGCAGATACTACATTCTGTTCTTTTTCTGTGAAGGTAAATTGTGTACAAGAACACTGTCACTATCTCAACTTCCATCCAAGGTGAATGTGCTTGCAAAGAGAAATACTGTCGACAAGAGGCCAGTGGGTGTTAAATTCAACTGTAAACCAAACTGCAGGGGATGTGTAACTCATTTTGACTCAACTCTTGTACTGTGTTCACACCAAATGGACAACTCATTTTTCACTTAGCGAGATTTTCATACAAAGTCAATGCAAAAACACGAATAC